>CAUDMG010003294.1:1237500-1282500 GCA_958450375.1 Homarus gammarus | reverse complement strand
CACGGTTACGAGCACGCTGATTGGGCGAAAATTGAAGAATTTCCAATGCCGAACGATTTGATTGGTTGAGTGGAAGTGAGAGTAAGGAACCAATCAGGAGATGTTATTGGGTGTCGAGCCGACCACTGATTGGCAGGTGTGAAAAGGTGACGAAAATAATACTATCAGTCAAGTCGGTTGAGGCGGGTAACTATATACAACCCTGAGAGAGAGAGAGAGAGAGAGAGAGAGAGAGAGAGAGAGAGAGAGAGAGAGATTAGGTTGGGTGGTTCAAGCTCTCTTCTCTTTTGTTAGGGGAAAGAGAGGAGAGGAGAATGGAAGAGAGGAAAGGAGAGGAGAGGAGGAAACAAGAAGAGGGAAGGGAGGGGAGGAGGGAATTAATAAAAGCTAAGACTCAACACAGGGAGCAACACCCCCCCCCCCCCCCCACACACACTAGGGCACTGCACGCCACCGACCAACTGTGTAATGGTGACAAACCTGTATGGTGCCAACTGTGTAATGGTGACAAACCTGTATGGTGCCACCTGTGTAATGGTGACAAACCTGTATGGTGCCACCTGTGTAATGGTGACAAACCTGTATGGTGCCACCTGTGTAATGGTGACAAACCTGTATGGTGCCAACTGTGTAATGGTGACAAATGGTGCCACTGTGTATGGTGACAAACCTGTATGTGCACTGTGTAATGGTGACAAACCTGTATGGTGCCAACTGTGTAATGGTGACAAACCTGTATGGTGCCACCTGTGTAATGGTGACAAACCTGTATGGTGCCACCTGTGTAATGGTGACAAACCTGTATGGTGCCACCTGTGTAATGGTGACAAACCTGTATGGTGCCACCTGTGTAATGGTGACAAACCTGTATGGTGCCAACTGTGTAATGGTGACAAACCTGTATGGTGCCAACTGTGTAATGGTGACAAACCTGTATGGTGCCACCTGTGTAATGGTGACAAACCTGTATGGTGCCACCTGTGTAATGGTGACAAACCTGTATGGTGCCACTGTGTAATGGTGACAAACCTGTATGGTGCACTGTGTAATGGTGACAAACCTGTATGGTGCCACCTGTGTATGGTGACAAACCTGTATGGTGCCAACTGTGTAATGGTGACAAACCTGTATGGTGCCACCTGTGTAATGGTGACAAACCTGTATGGTGCCACCTGTGTAATGGTGACAAACCTGTATGGTGCCACCTGTGTAATGGTGACAAACCTGTATGGTGCCACCTGTGTAATGGTGACAAACCTGTATGGTGCCACCTGTGTAATGGTGACAAACCTGTATGGTGCCAACTGTGTAATGGTGACAAACCTGTATGGTGCCACCTGTGTAATGGTGACAAACCTGTATGGTGCCAACTGTGTAATGGTGACAAACCTGTATGGTGCCAACTGTGTAATGGTGACAAACCTGTATGGTGCCAACTGTGTAATGGTGACAAACCTGTATGGTGCCACCTGTGTAATGGTGACAAACCTGTATGGTGCCACCTGTGTAATGGTGACAAACCTGTATGGTGCCACCTGTGTAATGGTGACAAACCTGTATGGTGCCACCTGTGTAATGGTGACAAACCTGTATGGTGCCACCTGTGTAATGGTGACAAACCTGTATGGTGCCAACTGTGTAATGGTGACAAACCTGTATGGTGCCACCTGTGTAATGGTGACAAACCTGTATGGTGCCACCTGTGTAATGGTGACAAACCTGTATGGTGCCACGTGTGGAATGGTGACAAACCTGTATGGTGCCAACTGTGTATTGGTGACAAACCTGTATGGTGCCACCTGTGTAATGGTGACAAACCTGTATGGTGCCACCTGTGTAATGGTGACAAACCTGTATGGTGCCACCTGTGTAATGGTGACAAACCTGTATGGTGCCACTGTGTAATGGTGACAAACCTGTATGGTGCCACCTGTGTAATGGTGACAAACCTGTATGGTGCCACCTGTGTAATGGTGACAAACCTGTATGGTGCCACCTGTGTAATGGTGACAAACCTGTATGGTGCCACCTGTGTAATGGTGACAAACCTGTATGGTGCCACCTGTGTAATGGTGACAAACCTGTATGGTGCCACCTGTGTAATGGTGACAAACCTGTATGGTGCCACCTGTGTAGTGGTGACAAACCTGTATGGTGCCAACTGTGTAATGGTGACAAACCTGTATGGTGCCACCTGTGTAATGGTGACAAACCTGTATGGTGCCACCTGTGTAATGGTGACAAACCTGTATGGTGCCAACTGTGTAATGGTGACAAACCTGTATGGTGCCAACTGTGTAATGGTGACAAACCTGTATGGTGCCACCTGTGTAATGGTGACAAACCTGTATGGTGCCACCTGTGTAATGGTGACAAACCTGTATGGTGCCACCTGTGTAATGGTGACAAACCTGTATGGTGCCAACTGTGTAATGGTGACAAACCTGTATGGTGCCACCTGTGTAATGGTGACAAACCTGTATTGCGCCATCTACGTCATGTCCGCAGTGCAACACCTTACCCACACCGGATATCCGCTCCCCTTACAGTGTAATACTGACCACCCATAACACTGTAGCCGCCTCAGTCTACCTCAGTGTTTACAATTAACTTTCCTCACACACACACACACACACACACACACACACACACACACACACACACTAAATGCCACACAACGTAAACACCTAGAAAAAGTGCAAAAGAGGGCATGCAAGATTATTTTCACCCCCTTCCTACTCCACATACAAAGAAGCGCTCAACACACTGACCCTCTCGGCTCTCACTGACCATCACCACGACCTCATCTGCAAATTTGGTGAGAAGCTTCTGCACCATCCTCGTCACCGGCTCCTACTACCACCCGAGATCCCTCGCCCGAGAATTGCTGTTCGACACCACAACCTCATCCAGCCCATACGTGCACGAACTGATCGCTATAAGAACAGCCCAGTCCCAACAATTGTAAAAATTACCAACAACTTGTAATCAACCAGTGTATTCACTCCCAGTCAATCTTACCTTTTTGCGCTGTCACTATGTTGAAATGCCCTGTAGTATAACCTTCTCCCCACCTAGTTATTATATATAATATTTGTATCACTTATGGTACTTGTGTATTCTTTGTAAATCAAGAGACCCAATTATGTAACTGTATATTTTCAGCCTTCCGGCTGCTATGCTCTTTCAATAAACCGTTAATTATTATTCATCATTATTACACACACACACACACACACACACACAGTACCAGGAAATGTAATAATAATAGGAATGTATAGTTTTATTTATGTTTGTTTACATCGTATGTTAGTAATTTATTTATCAAAACCCTTACGACCTGAGCTCACCATATAGCTCACCACTATCACCATCACTCACCACCACCACCATCATCACTCACCACCATCACTATCACCCATCATCATCACTCACCACCACCATCATCACTCACCACCACCATCATCATCACTCACCACCATCACTCACCACCACCATCATCACTCACCACCACCATCATCATCACTCACCACCATCACTACATCACTATCACCCATCATCATCACTCACCACCACCATCATCACTCACCACCACCATCATCATCACTCACCACCACCATCATCACATCACCACCATCACCACCACCATCATCACTCACCACCACCATCACCATCACCCACCATCATCACTCACCACCACCATCATCACTCACCACCACCATCATCACTCACCACCACCATCATCATCACTCACCACCATCACTACATCACTATCACCCATCATCATCACTCACCACCACCATCATCACTCACCACCACCATCATCATCACTCACCACCACCATCATCATCATCACTCACCATCATCATCACTCACCATCATCACTCACCACCACCATCACCATCACTCACCATCATCACTCACCACCACCATCAACATCACTCACCACCACCATCATCACTCACCACCACCACCATCCACCATCATCAATCACCACCACCATCATCAATCACCACCACCATCACCACTAACCACCACCCATCACAATCATCACTACACACCAACACCCAGCACAACTGTAAAGTATCAAGTCATCACACAGCCCCGGGTACTGTGGTGCAGAAGGATCATCACACAGCCCCGGGTACTGTGGTGCAGGAGGATCATCACACAGCCCCGGGTACTGTGGTGCAGGAGGATCATCACACAGCCCCGGGTACTGTGGTGCAGGAGGATCATCACACAGCCCCGGGTACTGTGGTGCAGGAGGGTCATCACACAGCCCCGGGTACTGTGGTGCAGGAGGGTCATCACACAGCCCCGGGTACTGTGGTGCAGGAGGATCATCACACAGCCCCGGGTACTGTGGTGCAGGAGGGTCATCACACAGCCCCGGGTACTGTGGTGCAGGAGGATCATCACACAGCCCCGGGTACTGTGGTGCAGGAGGGTCATCACACAGCCCCGGGTACTGTGGTGCAGGAGGATCATCACACAGCCCCGGGTACTGTGGTGCAGGAGGATCATCACACAGCCCCGGGTACTGTGGTGCAGGAGGATCATCACACAGCCCCGGGTACTGTGGTGCAGGAGGGTCATCACACAGCCCCGGGTACTGTGGTGCAGGAGGATCATCACACAGCCCCGGGTACTGTGGTGCAGGAGGATCATCACACAGCCCGGGTACTGTGGTGCAGGAGGATCATCACACAGCCCCGGGTACTGTGGTGCAGGAGGATCATCACACAGCCCCGGGTACTGTGGTGCAGGAGGATCATCACACAGCCCCGGGTACTGTGGTGCAGGAGGATCATCACACAGCCCCGGGTACTGTGGTGCAGGAGGATCATCACACAGCCCCGGGTACTGTGGTGCAGGAGGGTCATCACACAGCCCCGGGTACTGTGGTGCAGGAGGATCATCACACAGCCCCGGGTACTGTGGTGCAGGAGGGTCATCACACAGCCTCGGGTACTGTGGTGCAGGAGGATCATCACACAGCCCCGGGTACTGTGGTGCAGGAGGATCATCACACAGCCCCGGGTACTGTGGTGCAGGAGGGTCATCACACAGCCCCGGGTACTGTGGTGCAGGAGGATCATCACACAGCCCCGGGTACTGTGGTGCAGGAGGGTCATCACACAGCCCCGGGTACTGTGGTGCAGGAGGATCATCACACAGCCCCGGGTACTGTGGTGCAGGAGGGTCATCACACAGCCCCGGGTACTGTGGTGCAGGAGGATCATCACACAGCCCCGGGTACTGTGGTGCAGGAGGATCATCACACAGCCCCGGGTACTGTGGTGCAGGAGGATCATCACACAGCCCCGGGTACTGTGGTGCAGGAGGGTCATCACACAGCCCCGGGTACTGTGGTGCAGGAGGATCATCACACAGCCCCGGGTACTGTGGTGCAGGAGGATCATCACACAGCCCCGGGTACTGTGGTGCAGGAGGATCATCACACAGCCCCGGGTACTGTGGTGCAGGAGGGTCATCACACAGCCCCGGGTACTGTGGTGCAGGAGGATCATCACACAGCCCCGGGTACTGTGGTGCAGGAGGATCATCACACAGCCCCGGGTACTGTGGTGCAGGAGGATCATCACACAGCCCCGGGTACTGTGGTGCAGGAGGATCATCACACAGCCCCGGGTACTGTGGTGCAGGAGGTCATCACACAGCCCCGGGTACTGTGGTGCAGGAGGATCATCACACAGCCCCGGGTACTGTGGTGCAGGAGGATCATCACACAGCCCCGGGTACTGTGGTGCAGGAGGGTCATCACACAGCCCCGGGTACTGTGGTGCAGGAGGATCATCACACAGCCCCGGGTACTGTGGTGCAGAAGGATCATCACACAGCCCCGGGTACTGTGGTGCAGGAGGGTCATCACACAGCCCCGGGTACTGTGGTGCAGGAGGATCATCACACAGCCCCGGGTACTGTGGTGCAGGAGGGTCATCACACAGCCCCGGGTACTGTGGTGCAGGAGGATCATCACACAGCCCCGGGTACTGTGGTGCAGGAGGGTCATCACACAGCCCCGGGTACTGTGGTGCAGGAGGGTCATCACACAGCCCCGGGTACTGTGGTGCAGGAGGGTCATCACACAGCCCCGGGTACTGTGGTGCAGGAGGGTCATCACACAGCCCCGGGTACTGTGGTGCAGGAGGATCATCACACAGCCCCGGGTACTGTGGTGCAGGAGGGTCATCACACAGCCCCGGGTACTGTGGTGCAGGAGGGTCATCACACAGCCCCGGGTACTGTGGTGCAGGAGGGTCATCACACAGCCCCGGGTACTGTGGTGCAGGAGGGTCATCACACAGCCCCGGGTACTGTGGTGCAGGAGGGTCATCACACAGCCCCGGGTACTGTGGTGCAGGAGGGTCATCACACAGCCCCGGGTACTGTGGTGCAGGAGGGTCATCACACAGCCCCGGGTACTGTGGTGCAGGAGGGTCATCACACAGCCCCGGGTACTGTGGTGCAGGAGGGTCATCACACAGCCCCGGGTACTGTGGTGCAGGAGGGTCATCACACAGCCCCGGGTACTGTGGTGCAGGAGGGTCATCACACAGCCCCGGGTACTGTGGTGCAGGAGGGTCATCACACAGCCCCGGGTACTGTGGTGCAGGAGGGTCATCACACAGCCCCGGGTACTGTGGTGCAGGAGGGTCATCACACAGCCCCGGGTACTGTGGTGCAGGAGGGTCATCACACAGCCCCGGGTACTGTGGTGCAGGAGGATCATCACACAGCCCCGGGTACTGTGGTGCAGGAGGATCATCACACAGCCCCGGGTACTGTGGTGCAGGAGGGTCATCACACAGCCCCGGGTACTGTGGTGCAGGAGGATCATCACACAGCCCCGGGTACTGTGGTGCAGGAGGATCATCACACAGCCCCGGGTACTGTGGTGCAGGAGGGATCATCACACAGCCCCGGGTACTGTGGTGCAGGAGGGTCATCACACAGCCCCGGGTACTGTGGTGCAGGAGGGTCATCACACAGCCCCGGGTACTGTGGTGCAGGAGGGTCATCACACAGCCCCGGGTACTGTGGTGCAGGAGGGTCATCACACAGCCCCGGGTACTGTGGTGCAGGAGGATCATCACACAGCCCCGGGTACTGTGGTGCAGGAGGGTCATCACACAGCCCCGGGTACTGTGGTGCAGGAGGGTCATCACACAGCCCCGGGTACTGTGGTGCAGGAGGGTCATCACACAGCCCCGGGTACTGTGGTGCAGGAGGGTCATCACACAGCCCCGGGTACTGTGGTGCAGGAGGGTCATCACACAGCCCCGGGTACTGTGGTGCAGGAGGGTCATCACACAGCCCCGGGTACTGTGGTGCAGGAGGGTCATCACACAGCCCCGGGTACTGTGGTGCAGGAGGGTCATCACACAGCCCCGGGTACTGTGGTGCAGGAGGGTCATCACACAGCCCCGGGTACTGTGGTGCAGGAGGGTCATCACACAGCCCCGGGTACTGTGGTGCAGGAGGGTCATCACACAGCCCCGGGTACTGTGGTGCAGGAGGGTCATCACACAGCCCCGGGTACTGTGGTGCAGGAGGGTCATCACACAGCCCCGGGTACTGTGGTGCAGGAGGGTCATCACACAGCCCCGGGTACTGTGGTGCAGGAGGGTCATCACACAGCCCCGGGTACTGTGGTGCAGGAGGATCATCACACAGCCCCGGGTACTGTGGTGCAGGAGGATCATCACACAGCCCCGGGTACTGTGGTGCAGGAGGATCATCACACAGCCCCGGGTACTGTGGTGCAGGAGGGTCATCACACAGCCCCGGGTACTGTGGTGCAGGAGGGTCATCACACAGCCCCGGGTACTGTGGTGCAGGAGGATCATCACACAGCCCCGGGTACTGTGGTGCAGGAGGATCATCACACAGCCCCGGGTACTGTGGTGCAGGAGGGTCATCACACAGCCCCGGGTACTGTGGTGCAGGAGGGTCATCACACAGCCCCGGGTACTGTGGTGCAGGAGGGTCATCACACAGCCCCGGGTACTGTGGTGCAGGAGGGTCATCACACAGCCCCGGGTACTGTGGTGCAGGAGGGTCATCACACAGCCCCGGGTACTGTGGTGCAGGAGGGTCATCACACAGCCCCGGGTACTGTGGTGCAGGAGGGTCATCACACAGCCCCGGGTACTGTGGTGCAGGAGGGTCATCACACAGCCCCGGGTACTGTGGTGCAGGAGGGTCATCACACAGCCCCGGGTACTGTGGTGCAGGAGGGTCATCACACAGCCCCGGGTACTGTGGTGCAGGAGGGTCATCACACAGCCCCGGGTACTGTGGTGCAGGAGGATCATCACACAGCCCCGGGTACTGTGGTGAATGTTGGGCAGGAGGTAATGTGTGTAGAGAACTGTCTTCCTCTTCTTCTATCTTTTTTTCTTCTTCTTCTTCAACCTCTTCTTCTTCCTCGTCTTCTTCTTCTTCTTCTTCTTCTATCTTTTCTTCTTCTTCTTCTTCTTCTTCTTCTCTCTTCTTCTTCTTCTATCTTTTCTTCTTCGTCTTCTTCAACTTCTTCTTCTTCATCTTCTTCTCCCTCCTCTTCTTCTGTCTTTTTTCTTCTTCTTCTTCCTCTTCTTCTTCTTCTATCTTTTCTTCTTCTTCTTCCTCTTCTTCTTCTATCTTTTTTCTTCTTCTTCTTCCTCTTCTTATTCTCTTTTCTTCTTCTTCTTCTTCTTCTTCTTCTGTCGTTTTTCTTCTTCTTCCTCTTCTTCTCTATTCTTCTTTTTCTTCTATCTTTTCTTCCTCTTCTTCTTTTTCCTCTTCTTATTCTTTTCTTCTTCCTCTTCCTCTTCTTCTATCTTTTCTTCTTCATCGTCTTCCTCTTCTTCTATCTTTTCTTCCTCTTCTTATTCTTCTTCTTCCTCGTCTTCTTCTTATTCTTCTTCATCTTCTTCCTCGTCTTCTTCTTCATCTTCTTCTTCTATCTTTTCTTCTTCTTCCTCTTCTTCTTCATCTTCTTCCTCGTCTTCTTCTTCATCTTCTTCTTCTATCTTTTCTTCCTGTTCTTCTTCTTCTTCTTTATCTTTCTCTTCTTCTATCTTTTCTTCTTCTTCTTCCTCTTCTTCTTCTTTTTCTTCTTCCTCCTCCTCTTCTTCTTATTACTGTTTCTTCTTCTATCTTTTCTTCTTTTTCCTCGTCTTCTTCTTGTTGTTCTTCTTCCTCTTCTTCTTATTCCTCTTCTTCTTCTTCTTCTTCCTCTTCTTCTTCCTCTTTCTTCTTCTTCTTCCCTTCTTTATCCTCTTCATATTCTTCCTCTTCTTCTTCCCCTTCTTCTATCTTTTCTTGTTCTTCTTCCTCTTCTTGTTCTTCTTCCTCTTCTTGTTCTTCTTCCTCTTGTTCTTGTTCTTCTTCCTCTCCTTCTTCTTCTTTCTTCTTCTTCTTCCTCTTGTTCTTCTTCCTCTCCTTCTTCTTCTTTCCTCTTCCTCTTCTTCTCCACCTTTATCACAGTTTATCTGGGTCTATTTCCTATCACTACTCCTCAGTCCTCCATTTTATCTTTCTCTCCATTCGCCTTTCCTCTCTTTTCTTCCTCCATCTACTTTTTTCCCACTTCAATCTTCCTCTTTCCTCCACTTCAGAACAAAACATTGAACAGCAGTAGATAACAGTGACGAGTCTCTCTCTCTCTCTCTCTCTCTCTCTCTCTCTCTCTCTCTCTCTCTCTCTCTCCTACAGCTTCGGGGAACACCTCTTTATGCTACACATACGCAGCGGGACACAGAGGCAGGGGTCGTAGGGGTCACACAGGCAGGGTTCCAACAGGTTAGGGGTCACAGAGGCAGGGGTCACATAGGCAGGGGTCACACAGGCTAGGGGCCACACAGGTAGGGGGTCACACAGGTAGGGGGGTCACACAGGTTAGGGGTCAAACAGGCTAGGGGTCACACAGGCTAGAGGGCCACACAGGCTAGAGGACCACACAGGCTAGGGGCCACACAGGCAGGGGGTCACACAGGTTAGGGGTCACACAAATTAAGGGTCACACAGGCTACGGGCCACACAGGCTAGAGGGCCACACAGGCTAGAGGACCAAAAAGGCTAGAGGGCCACACAGGCTAGATGACCACACAGGCTAGGGGCCACACAGGCAGGGGGCCACACAAAGGGGAGTGGGCAGGAGGGGGGCAAAGAGAGAAAGAGAGAGGAGGTAGTGGATGGGGGTCGCCGCCCCCTGCGACACACGTGGGCCCGGGAGGAGGGTCGTGGGGAGGATGGGGGGCGCGGGTGGGCGGTGGAAACTACTGCGTCGTTGCCTCCGCCCTGCTTGTGGTGGTGGTAGTGGTGAGGGTGGAGAGGGTGGTAGTGGTGAAGGTGGTGGTAGTGGTGATAGTGGTAGTAGTGTTAATGGTAGTGGTGATGGTGGTAATGGCGGTTGTGGTAATGATGGTTGTGGTAATGATGATTGTGGTAGTGATGATGATGATGATGGTGGTAGTGTCCTGCATAACACGCTCTTCCCTCCCACTCACACCCTCTCACACCCTCTCCCTCCCTCTCAAGTCAATTAACTCCCATTAACTATAACTTAAAACTGGTGTTATTAATTAAGACCGTGACAGCCAGAGACAGTAGTTTACCTTTACGTTACCTTCACAAACTCTAACTCTACAAGTCACCTGTACTCTATATCCCTACCTGAATGTTGTCCCGTGACCACAGGTGTGAGGTGACTAACACAATGTATGTACAAAAACACAATCAATGTAGAAAAACACAATCTCTCTGGACAAAAACAATCTCTGGGCAAAAAATAAAATCTCTCTGGACAAAAATAAAATCTCTCTGGACAAAAACAATCTCTGGACAAAAAATAAAATCTCTCTGGACAAAAATAAAATCTCTCTGGACAAAAATACAATCTCCCTGGACAAAATCACAACATCTGGACAAAAACACAATCTATCTGGACAAAACCCCATCAACTTCAGTTTCTGTTACTAAGTCTTAATACCCCGTCAGGTTAGTTTAGTCATAGTCTTTTGGGAGTAAATTAGATTAAATTAGGTTAGGTTAGGTTAGGTTACGTTGGCTTGGGTTAATATCTGTCCTAAATACGGCTGAATCAATTGTTAAACAGCTCTCTATTATACCGAGAGAGAGAGAGAGAGAGAGAGAGAGAGAGAGAGAGAGAGAGAGAGAGAGAGAGAGAGAGTGTGTGTGGGTGTGAGGAAGCAGAGTTGACTTGGAGCTGATAAACAGTTTCCAGGAAGGGGCGGCCACACACTCACACTGACATATCTTCACGACCTCCGCTTCTACACGCTGACGAAGGCGGAGGAGGAGGAGGAAGTCTTAGGGTGCGTCAGTAAGTCCAATGACCAAAGCAATTCTAACCTTAACTAACCTAACCTAACGTATTTCTAACCTAACCTAGCCTAACACAATCTAACCTACCCTAACGTATTTCTAACCTAACCTAACATAATCTAATCTACCCTAACCTAACCTAAAGTATTTCAAACCTAACATAATCTAACCTAACCTAAAGTATTTCAAACCTAACATAATCTAACCTAACCTAACCTAACCTAACGTATTTCTAACCTAACCTAACCTTACCTAACCTAACCTAACCTAACGTATTTCTAACCTAACCTAACCTAATCTAACCTAACCTAACCTAACGTATTTCTAACCTAACCTAGCCTAACATAATCTAACCTACCCTAACCTAACCTAACATAATCTAATCTAACCTAACCTAACGTATTTCTAACCTAATCTAACCTAACCCAGCCCAGCACTATAACGCAAATATGACTTAATTTTCAGTCACCTTTGTTTTAACGTTTGGTTAGGTTAAGTTATACGAGGAGCCTAAGTTTACACGAGGAGCCTAAGTTTACAAGAGGAGCCTCAGTTTACAAGTGGAGCCTTAGTTTACACGAGGAGCCTCAGTTTAAACGAGGAGCCTAAGTTTACACGAGGAGCCTAAGTTTACACGAGGAGCCTAAGTTTACAAGAGGAGCCTCAGTTTACAAGAGGAGCCTCAGTTTACAAGTGGAGCCTCAGTTTACACAAGGAGTCTCAGTTTACACGTGGAGCCTCAGTGTACAGGTGAAACCCCAGATCCTAAGTGAAGCCTCAGCTTAGTGTTTAAGTATCACACACACACACACACACACACACACACACACACACACAGGTAACTTTTCTGAGGCTTCCTACATCTCTGGAAGCCACTGGAAACCTCTCTAATTTTCACCCTTTCCCATATATACATACATGCCATTCAACGTACACCCCTATACAGACGCACATAAGTATCTAAACCCATGGACACACAGAGAGAAACCTACACACACACACACACACAACTATACCGCCCTTCAGGATATATTGAACAGTCTCCAAAACTGGGCCACCAACAACCATGTCACAATCAACCATACCAAGACCTCTCTTCCGACATTGTCCCACCTCCTTCCATTACTTTAGGTCCGAACACACTCCAGGTTGTAGATTCCACGAAGCTCCTCGGCGTCACCATAGACAACAAACAAAATTGGAAACCACACGTCAGTGAAGTTGTCAAATCCTCCAGTTTCCGTCTCCACCTCCTCCGCCGACTCAAGTCCCTCGGAGTTCCTGCACCCGAGCTCCTCAGTGTTTACACAACATTCATACTTCCCAAGCTCACCTATGCCTCCCCTACCTGGTCTTCCTCCGTAAATGCCACACAACGTAAACACCTAGAAAAAGTGCAAAAGAGGGCATGCAAGATTATTCTCTCCCCTTCCTACTCCACATATCAAGAAGCGCTCAACACACTGACCCTTTCGACTCTCACTGACCATCACCACGACCTCATCTGCAAATTTGTTAAGAAGCTTCTACACCATCCCCGACACCGGCTCCTACTCCCACCTGAGATCCCTAGTCCGAGAATTGCTGTTCGACACCACAACCGCATCCAGCCCATACGTGCACGAACTGATCGCTATAAGAACAGCCCAGTCCCAACCATTGTAAAAATTATCAATAACTTGTAATAAACCAGTGTATTCACTCCCAGTAAACACTACTCCTTGCACTGTCACTATGTTGAAATGAACTGTAGTTTGAGCTTTTCCCCATCTAGTTATTATATGTCTTATTTGTGTCACTTATGTTACTTGTATATTATTTGTAATTCGAAACCCATTCCCCAAATATGTAACTGTATATTTTCAGCCTTCTGGCTGCCAAGCTCTTTCAATAAACCGTTAATTATTATTATTATTATTATTATTATTATTATTTACAAGGTACTGACTTGTGTTCGCTCCTCTCTGCCAGTTGGCCCGCCCGACGATGCTTGTGACGTCACTTTTGTTTACTTCCGGATCCGCCAATTACGTCGCATTTGATTACTTCCGGTGTTGCCAGTGATGTCATCTCTGTTTACCTCCGATGCTGACAATTGCGTCTTCAGTTTACTTGCGGTGTTGCCAATGACGTCATCTTAGTTTGTTTACAGTACTGTCAATGACGTCATCTTAGTTTGTTTACACTACTGTCAATGACGTCATCTTTTTACTTTCGTCTCCGTCAGTACCACCATATCTGTTTACTTCCGATGGTGTCAGTGACGTCATATCTGTTTACTTCCGATGGTGTCAGTGACGTCATCTCTGTTTACTTCCGATGGTGTCAGTGACGTCATCTCTGTTTACTTCCAGTGCTGACAGTGACGTCATCTTTGAATAACTCCGGTTCACCACGTCACCATTAGGCATCATCCATCATGGCACTGTAGACATCATCCATCATGGCACTGTAGAACATCATCCACCATGGCACTGAAGACATCATCCATCATGGCACTGTAGAACATCATCAACCATGGCACTGAAGACATCATCCATCATGGCACTGTAGAACATCATCAACCATGGCACTGAAGACATCATCCATCATGGCATTGTAGAACATCATCAACCATGGCACTGAAGACATCATCCATCATGGCACTGTAGAACATCCATCATGGCACTGAAGACATCATCCATCATGGCACTGTAGATCATCATCCATCATGGCACTGTAGTACATCATCCATCATGGCACTGTAGATCATCATCCACCATGGCACTGAAGACATCATCCATCATGGCACTGTAGAACATCATCCACCATGGCACTGTAGAACATCATCAACCATGGCACTGTAGAACATCCATCATGGCACTATAGATCATCATCCATCATGGCACTGTAGATCATCATCCACCATGGCACTATTCCACACCATATCCCACTAAGTACACTACAGTGCATCTTACACCTTAACAGTGAGCTCCTCATTTATTCCAGCACTTATGTACATCGTGTACTAAGAGCACATATCAACAATGTACCGTAGCACACCTGTACCCACGGGAGTAACACCGCTGTACACTGAGAACACTGAACATCAAGAGCTTCACATACGGGAGACGATCAACACTGAAACACAACATGCACAAAACAGTAAGCTAACACTACTGTACATCAAGACGATCTGTACAATTGGCACAAGTGTACACCACGACAGTTGTGATGTGTGGCACGAACTATTAACAGAACAAGTGTCAGTTATTTACACATATAAAGAGAAGAGAGGAGATGGTGGGTGTGTGGTCGGGTGCGTGGGGTGTGGTACTACTGCCACCACCACGCAGGCCGACTAACACACCCACGCGCAACGCCCCCACCACACCACCACCATTACACCACCACACGACACACAAACGACACACACACGTACACACACACACTGACGTATACATTCTCCAAGGGTTAGTAATAATAATTGGTAAGTTCCAGAAAATTTGTGCACTGGTCCATACAAAGATGGATTCCCTAACTATAAATGTTCAATACGCAGTAAACCAAACCTAACCTAACCTAACCAGTGGTGTAGAGTGTAAACCAAAGCAGTGGTATACAGTGTAAACAGCTGGCAGGAACCACCAGCGTCGCAGTAAGGTTAAACAATAAAATGAGATGAGCGTCCGGCGCGTGACGTTCTGGAACCTCCGGGCGAGAAGAGGTCTCACCCCCCCCCCCCCCTCTTCCTGTGTGGTGGTGGTGACTGGTTAGTTGTGATGATGGAGAATGTTCGAGGTGAAGGTGGTGGTGGTGGGGATGGTGGTGGTTCAGATGTTGGTGGTGGTGGTGATGGTGGTGGAGGTGATGGTGGTTGCCTCACTTGTCGTCACCACCACCATGACACACACACACACACACACACACACACACATCGACCCTTGTGTGTAAAACATGGCACTATATGAGGCAACAGTGCCAAGCCACGTCACCCCTCACTACCACCGCTTCCTCCTCCCTCACCACCACCACCACCACCACCATCATCATCACCACCACCATCACCACTTCCTCCACCAAAGGAGACAGCCAACACCTCGCTAATACACACAACACCTGCCCGACACACACAACACCTGCCCGACACACACAAAACCTGCCCGACACACACAACACCTGCCAGACACACACAACACCTGCCCGACACACACAACACCTGCCCAACACACACAACACCTGCCCGACACACACAACACCTGCCCGACACACACAACACCTGCCCGACACACACAACACCTGCCCGACACATACATAACACCTGCCCGACACATACACAACACCTGCCCGACACACACAACACCTGCCCGACATACACAACACCTGCCCGACACACCAACACCTGCCAGACACACATACACCTGCCCGACACATACACAACACCTGCCCGACACACACAACACCTGCCCGACACACACAACACCTGCCCGACACACACAACACCTGCCCGACACATACATAACACCTGCCCGACACATACACAACACCTGCCCGACACACACAACACCTGCCCGACATACACAACACCTGCCCGACACACCAACACCTGCCAGACACACATACACCTGCCCGACACATACACAACACCTGCCCGACACACACAACACCTGCCCGACATACACAACACCTGCCCGACACACCAACACCTGCCCGACACACATACACCTGCCCGACACACACACACCTGCCCTGGATGTTGTAATGTGAAGCTAATTACAGTATTAATGTAAACGCAGAGACTGTATCATTCAAAGTACAGTGCAGAATGATTACAATATTTTAACATAACTGACGCCAATAATTGTAATAAGTGGTTCAAATACCAAAGAGCATTGGAGACTTAAATTTAATTAATAATATAAAATCAGAGTATTATATAAGACTAATTAAACAGAAATCAGCAAATTTGAGCATTATACAAATATATTTAGTCGACAATAACGAAGAGCATTATAAAGTACTCCCGGGCCACAAAATATGAACACGTGTATACATTATAAAACAAACATGATATTTAAAACCTCCTCACGCGGGAAAACGACAAGATAAGTCAGTCAGGAAAGGCAGGCATTAGTTTGTGCAACGTAGCCAACAAGAGAACTATTTGTTGTTTAAAATATTATCGACAGACATACAGCCGGACTCATTCTCCCATAACACAATCCTATCGCTTCCCTCATTGAGATAAAAATCAAGTGCATTCTCTCCCATTATGTGATCCACTTTTGTTTTCATTCCAGCAGCAAAAATAGGAATGGTAAAAGGGGCGCTTGTCTCTCGTCTGCCTGGGAGCGGATCCACAATAATTCTCAGCGTGTATTTCGTCTCCTAAATGTCATCCGGTGTATGTATGTATGTATGTATGGATGTATGTATGTTGTATGTATGTATGTATGTACGCTATGCTTTATTGGTTAGTTTAATATGACCAGTTAGTGAATTCTTACAGCGCTGCAGTTAAGAGGAGTATTTTAACACTCGTCGTGGCCTTCACACCAAGGGGAGAATCTTACAGTGTTTAGTATACCGTGAAGGAGGAGGAAGCAGGAAGTGTGTGTGTGTGTTTTACTTAACAGGGCCAACATCACTAGCCTCTCTCTCTCTCTGCACTACTGTACTGTAATCTTACACACACACACACATACACCATCCTTGACCACAGAAGGGTCAAGACCTATTCAGGCGCTGCTCCTGCTGAGTAGCGGCCAGCCTTGGCCAATATTCGGCCCCATTCCTCAAGTCCGTCTCCCCGACCCATCCTCACCACCGGGATATCAACATAATTAAAAGTGACAATTTCGTTTCGGAAAGAAGTGAGATCAGTGATGAACAGTGATGAACAGTGTTTAATACAGTTAATTCAGCGAGAGTCTTGACCAACCAGTCAGGTCCACACCCACAGATAAGCACCCCTGGGAACCATCCTCTGACCAGATGGTGTTAATCAGTCAACCCTGAGAACAACAGTGGGTCGGCTTTACACCTGACTACGAGATAACACAACACCACCTAGCAGAGAGTGAGGCACTGTAACACCATCCCACACCAACCGGTGTCTCCATGACCAAGTGAGGTCCTTCATATGAAAACCCGAGGACGAGTTACTGCACCACGTGAACACTACACCACCCGGTCTCTCCATGACCACGTGAGGTCCTTCATATCAACACCCGAGGACGAGTTACTGCACCACGTGAACACTACACCACCCGGTGTCTCCATGACCACGTGAGGTCCTTCATATCAACACCCGAGGACGAGTTACTGCACCACGTGAACACCACACCACCTGGTGTCTCCATGACCAGCCCTGGCTCGGGCCATCAACTGTAAACTATAATAATTTGTGTTCAATCATTGTTCCTTCTTCTTTCAGTAATGAAAGCTTTGTTAAACGACTCACCCACCCCATGTCTTTGTATGTAATAAGTCATTTTTGTCCAATGTATATTTTCAGCCTTCGGGCTGCCGAACTTTTTCAATAAACCGTTAATTATTATTATTATTATTATTATTATTATTATTATTACACACAAACACACAAACAGTGAAGTTTAATTCAGGTTAAACAGACTCTACTCTGGGTTAAGAATTATTTCAAATTAGGTTACAACAAAACGAGTAAGTTTTATCGTAGAACCAAAACAGAGAGAGAGAGAGAGAGAGAGAGAGAGAGAGAGAGTCACAGTAGCAGGTGGTGGTGGCGCCAGTTGACCAATACAAGACCAACACTGTGTTTACATTTTCCTTCCCAGCTGACAGGAGGACCACGTGGATCACTACACCCTCAACTCCTCTCCCACACACCCCTCACACCTCTCTCCTCACACTCCACCTCCTCACACCTCTCTCCTCACACCTCTCTCCTCACACTCCACCTCCTCACACCTCTCTCCTCACACACTCCACCTCCTCACACCTCTCTCCTCACACCTCTCTCCTCACACTCCACCTCCTCACACCTCTCTCCTCACACCTCTCTCCTCACACACTCCACCTCCTCACACCTCTCTCCTCACACTCCACCTCCTCACACCTCTCTCCTCACACCTCTCTCCTCACACATTCCACCTCCTCACACCTCTCTCCTCACACCTCTTTCCTCACACACTCCACCTCCTCACACCTCTCTCCTCACACTCCACCTCCTCACACCTCTCTCCTCACACCTCTCTCCTCACACCTCTCTCCTCACACACCCCTCACACTCCACCTCCTCACACCTCTCTCCTCACACACTCCACCTCTCTCCTCACACCTCTCTCCTCACACACTCCACCTCCTCACACCTCTCTCCTCACACTCCACCTCCTCACACCTCTCTCCTCACACCTCTCTCCTCACACCTCTCTCCTCACACATTCCACCTCCTCACACCTCTCTCCTCACACCTCTCTCCTCACACTCCACCTCCTCACACCTCTCTCCTCACACACCCCTCACACTCCACCTCCTCACACCTCTCTCCTCACACACTCCACCTCTTCACACCTCTCTCCTCACACCTCTCTCCTCACACACCCCTCACACTCCACCTCCTCACACCTCTCTCCTCACACCTCTCTCCTCACACTCCACCTCCTCACACCTCTCTCCTCACACCTCTCTCCTCACACACTCCACCTCCTCACACCTCTCTCCTCACACACCCCTCACACTCCACCTCCTCACACCTCTCTCCTCACACACTCCACCTCCTCACACCTCTCTCCTCACACTCCACCTCTTCACACCTCTCTCCTCACACCTCTCCTCACACACTCCACCTCCTCACACCTCTCTCCTCACACTCCACCTCCTCACATCTCTCTCCTCACAAAACTCTCTTCACACTCCACCTCCTCACACACCCCTCACACTCCACCTCCTCACACACCCCTCACACTCCACCTCCTCACACACCCCTCACACTCCACCTCCTCACACACCCCTCACACTCCACCTCCTCACACTCCACCCCCTCACACACCTCCACCCCTCACACACCCCTCACACTCCACCCCCTCACACACCCCTCACACTCCACCTCCTCACACACCCCTCACACTCCACCCCCTCACACACCCCTCACACACCCTTCACACTCCACCCCCTCACACAACATGACACCGTCTACTTGGTGAGTGTCATAAAAGAACTAACTCATTATTATACATTTTCCGCATAATTTTCTAATCATCTTAGCACAATATGGCGGCAATAGGCTTTGGTACCATACTGTGTTTACCTAATCAGTATATAATCACCCGAGTATGATTCACGACGGGTCTTGTGGGTCGAGTATTATACCAATCATCCACATTAATGATTCACGGTCCGTAGGTCTTTTGAGTAACGTCCCAATCATCCATCAGAGTATGATTCACAGCATGATGTTCACACAACGTCATACAATAAGGGAATTTCATTATAACGAGTCCAGTTCACTCACTTCATAACGATCAATAGTTAACGTGGTGCGGTAGGTGAGATGATACAACACTCGCTTCATGTCCTACGGATCAGTGGTTCGAGTCCGCGGCAATACCTTCTCAACACCAGCTGTGAATGAGTACCTGACTTTACAGTTGGGGGAAATAAAGGCTATCGAGTACAGTGCTTAATACATTCCCTCAATAAACACCGTTAAAATAATAATTTACATAACTTTCCCTGACCAAGACAGAGTACAGAGACAAGCTTACCTCACCCCCCAGCTACCTCCACCACCTCCGCTTACCTGTAGAGGAGAGAGAGGAGTCAAGTCAGTGTGAATCATAATATTTCAGGTTTATAATAATTAAACATTTATATTACAACAATAAAGTCCAGATAAACTTTAATACTCAAATTACATCCAATTACGCTTTGCCTTTAAAGCCATTATACACCTGAGTCAACCATTACACACGTGAGTCAGCCATTACACACGTGAGTCAACCATTACACACGTGAGTCAACCATTACACACGTGAGTCAACCATTACACACGTGAGTCGACCATTACACACGTGAGTCAACCATTACACATGTGAGTCAACCATTACACATGTGAGTCAACCATTACACACGTGAGTCAACCATTACACACGTGAGTCAACCATTACACACGTGAGTCGACCATTACACACTTGAGTCGACCATTACACACGTGAGTCAACCATTACACACGTGAGTCGACCATTACACACGTGAGTCGACCATTACACACGTGAGTCAACCATTACACACGTGAGTCGACCATTACACACGTGAGTCAACCATTACACACGTGAGTCAACCATTACACACGTGATTCAACCATTACACACGTGAGTCAACCATTACACACTTGAGTCGACCATTACACACTTGAGTCGACCATTACACATGTGAGTCAACCATTACACACGTGAGTCAACCATTACACACGTGAGTCAACCATTACACACCTGAGTCAACCATTACACATGTGAGTCAACCATTACACACTTGAGTCAACCATTACACACGTGAGTCAACCATTACACACGTGAGTCAACCATTACACACGTGATTCAACCATTACACACGTGAGTCAACCATTACACACTTGAGTCGACCATTACACATGTGAGTCAACCATTACACATGTGAGTCAACCATTACACACGTGAGTCAACCATTACACACGTGAGTCAACCATTACACACCTGAGTCGACCATTACACATGTGAGTCAACCATTACACACTTGAGTCAACCATTACACACGTGAGTCAACCATTACACACGTGAGTCAACCATTACACACGTGAGTCAACAATTACACATGTGAGTCAACCATTACACACGTGAGTCAACCATTACACACGTGAGTCAACCATTACACACGTGAGTCAACAATTACACATGTGAGTCAACCATTACACACGTGAGTCAACCATTACACACTTGAGTCGACCATTACACACGTGAGTCAACCATTACACATGTGAGTCGACCATTACACACGTGAGTCAACCATTACACATGTGAGTCAACCATTACACACGTGAGTCAACCATTACACTCGTGAGTCAACCATTACAGTGTTTACCTCTGGCCATTGATCACACACACACACACACACATATCGTCGCCTCTGGGTGTCTGCCAAAATTAGCTACCTACCATATAATTTCAACCTGCGTAGGAGACCAGGGTTGGGTGGTGGGGGGTTGGGGGAGCGTGGGAGGCGTGGGGGGCGTGGGGGAGGGGGCTGAACAAGCGTAGGAGGCGTGTAGGTGTGGGAGATGAGCAGATGTGGGAGGCGTGTAGGTGTGGGAGGCATGGCTGAATACGTAATCGGCGCAGGTGTGTGTGTGTGGCTCATAGCAGTGATGGGGCGAGTGGAGGAGGAAGAAGGAAGAGGAGAAAGAGGAGGAGGAAGACGGATGAAGAGGAAGAAGGAAGAGGAGAAAGTAGATGGGGATGAAGAAGACGAGGAGTAGGAAGAGGAGGAGAAGGAAGGACGAAAAGGAAGAGGGGCAAAAGGAAGAAGGAAGAGGAGGAGGAGGAGGAGGAGGAGGAGGAGGAGGAAGAAGGAATAGGAGGGGGAGGAAGAAGGGAAAAGGAAGAGGAGGAGGAGGAGGAAGAAGGGAGAAGGAAGAGGAGGAGGAGGAGGAGGGAGAAGGAAGAGGAGGAGGAGGGAGAAGGAAGAGGAGGAGGAGGGAGAAGGAAGAAGGAAGAGGAGGAGGAGGAAGAAGGATGGAGGAAGAGGAGGAGGAGGAAGAAGGATGGAAGAAGAGGAGGAGGAACAAGGGTGAGAAACTACACTGAACTTTACACAGCTGCTCACCCAAGCCAGACCAGCCACGACCACTGAGAACTGATCAACCTCTCACCTGATCAACCTCTCAGCTGATCAACCTCTCACCTGATCAACCTCTCACCTGATCAACCTCTCAGCTGATCAACCTCTCAGCTAATGAACTGAGAGTTGTTACTACGTCGTTACTAACTACTCTGCACGTAGAACTACCCTGTTACATTTACAAGGTTACCAGCGTGTGTGTGTATATATATATATATATATATATATATATATATATATATATATATATATATATATATATTACTACCAGCAGCTCTGAATCACCTCGTTACTGTTATCAGATTGAGTAATTAAATCATTAGTTACAAATGCTGAATCACCTTGTCAGTAAATTATCAGATTTTTCTTTTTAATTTCACTCAAATTTATTCCCATTCATTTACCCACAAGGTATGATGACTGCACCGCCCTGTACACCTCACCTCACGTGCACACTTACCTACGTACTCGTGTTAATTACTGCACTGTACACGCCACCTGGGCTGTACAGGTACACGCTACCTGGCTATGTGTACAAATGTCCTGATGTTCAACGCAATGATCTGACGTAAAAATACTTGATGCATAAAACACACACACACACACACACACACACACACACACAAGACTATCCATCCCCTTGTGAGTATTATTTTCTGTTCTAAATATCTCTCTCTCTCTCTCTCTCTCTCTCTCTCTCTCTTGTATGGAAATCTACAGCTCAACAAAGTCAACCGTTAATGCTATATTTTTTATCTTCGAAATATCACCATTGTTGCCACTTAAAACACCACTTACACCACCATTGTCACCACTTAATAATACCACTTACACCACCACTTAATAATACCACTTACACCACCACTGCCACCACTTAATAACACCACTTACACCACCACTGTCACCACTTAATAATACCACTTACACCACCACTTAATAATACCACTTACACCACCACTGCCACCACTTAATAACACCACCACTGTCACCACTTAATAATACCACTTACACCACCACTTAATAATACCACTTACACCACCACTGCCACCACTTAATAACACCACTTACACCACCACTGTCACCACTTAATAATACCACTTACACCACCACTTAATAATACCACTTACACCACCACTGCCACCACTTAATAATACCACTTACACCACCACTGCCACCACTTAACATATCACTTCCACCACCACTTAATAGTACCAGTTAATAACCACGAATGCCACCACTTAAAATTTCACTTCCTCCACCACTTAATAGTACCAGTTAATAATCTCACTATTAACTGGTATATTGCTATTTAACTATTAACGTGTATATTACTATCACTATTAACTGGTATATTGCTATTTAACTATTAACGTGTATATTACAAACATACACACTACGCTCTCCTGTACACTATAACAAGGTGTGTTACTTCTTAGGTACAAGTCAACAACAACACCACCACCACCAACAACAACAACAACACCACCAACAACAACACCACCACCACCAACAACAACACCACCAACAATAACATCACCATCACCAACAACAACACCACCACCACCAACAACAACAACAACAACACCAACAACAACACCACCACCAACAACAACAACACCACCACCAACAACAACAACAACAACACCACCACCAACAACAACAACACCACCACCAACAACAACACCACCACCAACAACACCACCTAAATCTGAATACACTATACACCTACACTTTTGTATACACCTTAACAACCTGCGCCAGATTCTAGTATACACAAACATAATTATAGTGGTCGCCTCTCGTGTACGAGGATGGCCAGCCCAAGGACCACCTAGGCGTGAATTTGTTTAAGGTGAAGCTGTCGCCAACACAACAACCACACCCTGAGTTAACGAGCTGCATGACCCAGTGTCAAGGAACAGTCCGAGAAGACCGGACAACTCGCCAACTGCACTGGCTAACCATTACCCCGGAACACGATCCACAAATCGATTAACATCCAGGTTCCCAATTATTGCTGGGTAGACAGAGGCAAATGGCGTAAAGAAACTTGCCCATAGTTTCACCCTGGTCCTCTCGCTTGCGAGCATTACACCACAGGTCATTACACACACACACACACACCAAGAAAGTTCATTTATGTCTCAGTATGAACACCCAAGACGTGAGTAATTTACCTGACATTTACACCTGAGTTTTTTTATTTTAATTAGGTCATATTAAATGATGGTAAAGGAGTCTAATATAATTTATGATGTTTAATACGGATTTAAATTAATCATAAATAAATTAATAACATGTGTGTGTTTTATGTACTTGATGCGCAGGTGTGGAGAGAGAGAGAGAGAGAGAGAGAGAGAGAGAGAGAGAGAGAGCCAGCACACCAAACTATCCATTTCCTCAATAATCAATTTCCAAGAAGATTTAACTCAAGCTTCAAATCTATCTCTCTCTCTCTCTCTCTCTCTCTCTCTCTCTCTCTCTCTCTCTCTTTCATTCTGCTGTGTTTCGATAAGATCTATTCCTTTGTGTATGAACCTCTGTCCTGCGTGGCAGTGAGAAGTAATACCACCCTCAGTGTCAAGACCTGACTGAATTACTCAGAATAGGCAAACTGTACTCAAGCTAAACAAAAAAAAAAATGTTTCGCCAAGCGGTAAGCCGTGACGTCATTGGCCTTCCTTCGTATAAGGGTGAGTCATGCGGTATTTACTCTGCTAACATTCAACTACATTCTATTTCCGTCTTATCTTTAGCTTTCTCCTTCATTCTCCGTGTTTCCCTTCTTCCTTCACCATTTTCACTATATTTTTCATCCCATCATCATCCACAGTTGCTTTCATTCACTCTTTTATTTCCTTTCTCTTTTATTCCCTTTCGTTATCTTACGCCTCCTTTATCCTTTCTTTTTTTTGTATCATTTTTTCTCGTATCCTCACCCTCTTTTTTCATCTCTTTTACCTCCACTTTCACTCACTCTCTCTCTCTTCTCTTTCATCTTCATTCTTTAATCCCTTTCAACACTTTCTTTACACGCATCCTTGCATACTCCGCCTTCAATCTTCTCCTTCCTTCTCCCTCTTTCATCACTTTCCTCTTCACCTATTCCTAAGTTTTATCATTTGTAATTCTATTTTATCTTTCGTCTTCATCATCCTCTTTCTCACTATATTTCCTCCCCCATCTCCCCATTCTTCCTCTTCCTCCCCTCCCTCATCTTCCTCCCTCCATCGTGTAGTACTGAAGTCAAAACCTCTTACAGTTACGTATGGAAAAATATTATTGAATAAATCTTTGAGGAAGTGGTGACGAGGATGGTGGCGAGGGTGGTGAGGGGGTGATGACGGGGTGGTGAGGGGGGTGGTGAGGGGGGTGGTGGTGAGGGGGTGGTGACGGGGGTGGTGAGGGGGGTGGTGAGGGGGGTGGTGACGAGGGTGGTGAGGGGGTGGTGACGAGGGTGGTGACGAGGATGGTGGCGAGGGTGGTGAGGGGGTGATGACGGGGTGGTGAGGGGGGTGGTGGTGAGGGGGTGGTGACGGGGGTGGTGGTGACGGGGTGGTGACGGGGTGGTGACGAGGGTGGTGAGGGGGGTGGTGACGAGGGTGGTAAGGGGAGTGGTGACGAGGGTAGTGAGGGGGGTGGTGACGAGGGTAGTGAGGGGGGTGGTGACGAGGGTGGTGACGAGGGTGGTGAGGATGTTTTGGTATGGTGGAAGTTATATGCAATGGTGATAATATTCAGGCTGTGTCGACAACTAAAAGTGATAATAATAACAATAATTAATCAATAAGGTAAAGTAATGCTAAAAATGAATGAAACTCGTATAAGCTTCACTACCTCACGCTAACTCAACCCTGAATTAATTCAACCTTAACATTCATTAACATATTAATAGTGAAACGATGTTTTCCCTCCGTGTTATCTGTGGACAGTTGTAAGGTTCACAAAGTGGTGAAGTGTGGCCATCAATGTGTGTGAAGTGTGGCCATCAATGTGTGTGAAGTGTGGCCATCAATGTGTGTGAAGTGTGGCTATCAATGTGTGTGAAGTGTGGCCATCTATGTGTGTGAAGTGTGGCCATCAATGTGTGTGAAGTGTGGCCATCAATGTGTGTGAAGTGTGGCCATCAATGTGTGTGAAGTGTGGCCATCAATGTGTGTGAAGTGTGGCCATCAATGTGTGTGAAGTGTGGCCATCAATGTGTGTGAAGTGTGGCCATCAATGTGTGTGAAGTGTGGCCATCAATGTGTGTGAAGTGTGGCCATCTATGTGTGTGAAGTGTGGCCATCAATGTGTGAAGTGTGGCCATCAATGTGTGAAGTGTGGCCATCAATGTGTGTGAAGTGTGGCCATCAAAGTGTGTGAAGTGTGGCCATCAATGTGTTTATCGCGCAGTGGGTCAGTAAGGACAGGCAGCACCCCGGGCCACACTCCACCTTGCAACACATGATACAACCTTCACTATAGCACCCTCGCTCCGGGCTGCCTCCCTCACACACCAGCCGTTGCCTACATTCATGACAACACGCGCCAGCACAGCTCCCGAGGGGTGGAGGACCCAGCTGTGTTAGCCCACACGAGGAAAACTGTACATCACGTGGACTGACCTGCTAATGGGGCTGTACCTAATTACTTATAAAACCCAGATTATTATTACACTACAGTATGTTATCCCAGGTGAATACTAATCTCTGTTCATGACGTCACTCAGGCAGTCGTGTTGCTCATGTGTGAGAAGTGAGTGATGTCACACCAGCTCGTGCAGGTGAGGTCAGGGAGAAGGCGGCGTGGTGATGCATCAGCGACCGCCTCTAGTAATAAACACGTCACCTGGACACTAGTGTAGTCGTGCACCCGCATCCTGGCTTACTGATAGCTGAGTGTGGTGGTAGTGGTGGTGGTGCAACACTATGGTGGTAGTGTAACACTGTGGTGGTGGTGCAACACTATGGTGGTAGTGTAACACTGTGGTGGTGGTGCAACACTATGGTGGTAGTGTAACACTGTGGTGGTGGTGCAACACTATGGTGGTAATGTAACACTGGTCATGGTGGTGGTGGTGATGGTGGTACAACACTATGGTGTTAGTGGAACACTGTGATGGTGGTGGTGCAACACTGTGGTGGTAGTGTAACACTGTAGTGGAGGTGGTGTAACACTGGTGGTGGTGGTGCAACACTGTGGTGGTGGTGTAACATTGTGGTGGTAGTGTAACACTGTAGTGGAGGTGGTGTAACACTGGTGGTGGTGGTGTAACACTGTGGTGGTGGTGTAACACTGTGGTGGTGGTATAACACTGTAGTGCTGGTGGTCTAACACTGGTGGTGGTGGTGGTGTAACACTGGTGGAGTAACACTGTGGTGGTGTTGGTGTAACCCTGTGGTGGTGGTGGTGTAATACTGTGGTGGTGGTGGTGTAACACTGTGGTGGTGTTGGTGTAATACGGTGGTGGTGGTGGTGTAATACGGTGGTGGTGGTGTAACATTGTGGTGGTGGTAGTGGTGTAACACTGTGGTGGTGTAACACTGTGGCGGTGTTGGTGTAATACGGTGGTGGTGGTGTAATACGGCGGTGGTGGTGGTGTAATACGGTGGTGGTGGTGTAACACTGTGGTGGTGGTAGTGGTGTAGCACTGTGGTGGTGTAACACTGTGGTGGTGTTGGTATAATACGGTGGTGGTGGTGGTGTAACACTGTGGTGGTGGTAGTGGTGTAACACTGTGGTGGTGGTAGTGGTGTAACACTGTGGTGGTGTAACACTGTGGTGGTGGTAGTGGTGTAACACTGTGGTGGTGGTAGTGGTGTAACACTGTGGTGGTGTTGGTGTAATACTGTGGTGGTGTAACACTGTGGTGGTGGTAGTGGTGTAACACTGTGGTGGTGTAACACTGTGGTGGTGTTGGTATAATACGGTGGTGGTGGTGTAACACTGTGGTGGTGGTAGTGGTGTAACACTGTGGTGGTGGTAGTGGTGTAACACTGTGGTGGTGGTAGTGGTGTAACACTGTGGTGGTGTACTACGGTGGTGGTGGTGGTGGTGGTGTAACACTGTGGTGGTGGTAGTGGTGTAACACTGTGGTGGTGGTAGTGGTGTAACACTGTGGTGGTGTTGGTGTAATACTGTGGTGGTGTAACACTGTGGTGGTGGTGGTAGTGGTGTAACACTGTGGTGGTGGTGGTAGTGGTGTAACACTGTGGTGGTGGTGGTGGTGGTAGTGGTGTAACACTGTGGTGGTCTAACACTGTGGTGGTGGTGGTGTAACACTGTGGTGGTTGGTGGTAGTGGTGTAACACTGTGGTGGTGGTAGTGGTGTAAAACTGTGGTGGTAGTGGTGTAACACTGTGGTGGTGGTGTAACACTGTGGTGGTGGTGGTAGTGGTGTAACACTGTGGTGGTAGTGGTGTAACACTGTGGTGGTGGTGGTAGTGGTGTAACAGTGGTGGTGTAACACTGTGGTGGTGGTAGTGGTGTAAAACTGTGGTGGTAGTGGTGTAACACTGTGGTGGTGGTAGTGGTGTAAAACTGTGGGGGTGGTAGTGGTGTAAAACTGTGGTGGTAGTGGTGTAACACTGTGGTGGTGGTGGTAGTGGTGTAACACTGTGGTGGTGGTGGTAGTGGTGTAACAGTGGTGGTGTAACACTGTGGTGGTGGTGGTGTAACACTGTGGTGGTGGTAGTGGTGTAAAACTGTGGTGGTAGTGGTGTAACACTGTGGTGGTGCAACACTGTGGTGGTCTAACACTGTGGTGGTGGTGGTGGTCTAACACTGTGGTGGTGGTAGTGGTGTAACACTGTGGTGGTGGTGGTGGTGTAACACTGGTGGTGTAACACTGTGGCGGTGGTAGTGGTGTAATACTGTGGTGGTGGTGGTGTAACACTGTGGTGGTGGTGGTGGTGTAACACTGTGGTGGTGGTGGTGTAACACTGTGGTGGTGGTGGTGTAACACTGTGGTGGTGCAACACTGTGGTGGTGGTGGTGTAACACTGTGGTGGTGTAAAACTGTGATGGTGCTAGTGTAACACTGTGGTGGTTGGTGGGTAGCATAGACCAACATGGGGTGGTGGTGGTGCAGGGATGGTGGTAAGGTGTGTGGTCTGACAGTGGTGGCGGTGTCCGGACAAAATCCCCCTGGACAAAGCTCCCTCAGTTAAAGTGCAAAATAGGTTAGGTTAGGCATTGCAGTCTTATGATATAATGAATGTAATGTTTTACATGTCAGGGAAGTGTTTATAAACTGTAAATTATAAATAATGAAAATATTGATTTAAAAAATTATCATTATTTGTCCGGGGGCTTTTGTCCTAAGGGAGTTTTGTCTTAGAAGGTTTTTGTCCTACACTTGGTGGTGGTACAGCAGTACAGGGAGTGCGGTGGTAACAAGGCCACAGAGGGTGGGGTGTCACACACCGCCACGGCCACCATTAACGTGAGTGCAGGAGGGAGTAAGGTGAGGGCGACCTTGACGATGATACAGTGGGCCTGGTGTATGGTGCACGCCACCTGTGAAGGTCAACGCGGACTGTCGCAGTGCTCCGCCCTCCATCACTACTGGTACTGTGCCACACTACGTTGTCATCACCCCCCACAAGAGGCCCTCTGGTGCACTATGCTAAACCACACAAATGATGCTTTATGCACCTGCAAAAATCCACTGACGTCAGAACCAGATATTACCAATGTTGAGATGATCCAGTACACGCAAGCTGGAGCGGTCCACCACCCGGGGTTCACAATTAAGTGTAAACAAAAATATTTTAACTTACGCTACACTTGAGTTACTTTCATCTGCCTCAGTGTTGTGTACAATAACAGCGACATGGCTGAGTTTGTCACATCGGGTGGAGCATCCAGTTCTATCTAGTGGTGTAGTGAAGGTTTGTGTTTGTGTAGTTGGCCGTACACCATCATCATGCACTGCGGCCAGATTCATGAATGCCGCCAAACGGCAAGAGAGATATCCGGGCTCCCGAGCGAATCAATGAAACAAGGTGAACCAAGTACTCTAGCACAACGCTAACTACCACCGCCACTACAACAACTAATTTCTGCTTACCTGCCCACCTACAAGTAACAACAACCATCATTAACAGTCCATATGAAGGGTTATACAAATATAGATATAGATTTGGCAACTGCGTGGGCCGGTGTGTGGAGATCAATACACCCGCCTTGAGAGGGGCCCACGCGGGGAGGCCCCACTACCACCATCACGCCACCGCCGCAAGGTCAAGGTTACAGCCCTCCGCCGCTCCCTGGGGCCACAACGCCACCTCCACCTGCCCTACGGAGGGTGACATCTCCAGTGATCCACACAGTGAGTAAGAGTGACACCTACATGAGGGATCCGGCCCCAGAAGGCATCAATGTCAGGTATGAGTGTCATGCAGGTGGAGGCGCGCGGATCGCCTGCCCGGGATTCAAGTTCAAGGTCAGAGTCGTCCGCGCAGCACACCGCCTCTCCAGTGTTTATACTGTGTGGCACGCTGCGCCACCTCCACTGTGGTCATCACACCATGTTCAACTTATATCACTGTGTTCAATCATAAAACAGCCTCACTCTAGTTTTCTAATCCTTTGCCTCGCATGAAAAATCAATAGAAGCGGGACCTTCTGGAAACTCTTGGAAGCTGACAGGCTCAGTTGTTGTGTCGCGCTAGATACTCACGCTGTACGGAACCTTCCCGACTATGTTGTTCAAGTTGAAGCTATTAATACTTCATAGTGACGCAACACCATATTCAATTTACCTGATGCAATACTTCACAAGAACTGATATCTTCAATAGCCTCCCACGGATAGGTTAGAAAAGTTGCTTTGGCAACTGCGCTCACCTCGGAACAGCCCCGTACGAAGCTCACGTTTATGTAAAAATGCTATGACGTCATTCCTCCTATCGCATCCTGTGCAACTTTTGCGGCACTTTACACATATTTTTCGCTCACATGCCATCACACAATTTTATACAATACTAACACTACTGAAATAAACAAGAATCCTATCAAGTGAAGGTAAATAGCGATATTGATATGGAGTTTCCTGAGCGTCGCACGGAGTCAATGTTTGGCTGCGTGCCGCGGCGGTGAACACCATGGTAAACTAAAGCAACTTGCCACGCACCACACTTTAACACACTGTCTCTACATGTATTGTGGCTTAGCGTTTTAAAACTTGTCTTATGTGTCAACCGCAACACACTGTACGTTTCATAATTAGTCATACATACTCATTTACACAGTTCTTTCACCTCGCAATTTCATAAGGCTTGTAAGGTTCTGACGCAGTCGTGGGCGTGGCCAGCGCCAACACGTGGTGAGTATCAACGTGACTCACCCCGTCCACGTGCTCGTGCTTCTCCCCCGCCTCTTTACCACGCCTCCTCCACCCACCATCACCCCTACCCATCACATTCAACCAACCACACTTACCACGGGATGAAACACAATAGACTTATACTGTATATTCCCACTACGTCATTACGAAATTGGGCGGTGGACGCGTAGTGGCAGAGGTCAGGGAGGACGAACCCTATGTGAGGCGGCCCCATCTTCTATACCAACTCTCTCTCTCTCTCTCTCTCTTTACTCCACGAGGTCAATATACTGGCTACTTTGTTTACCTGCTGCTGCCCACACAACTCTTAAGTCTCGTATTATTGTTGCTGCTGCCACCACTTTTACCACCACACCTTGTTGTCACCACTATTACCACCACACCTTGTTGTTGTCACCACTTTTACCACCACACCTTGTTGTCACCACTATTACCACCACACCTTGTTGCCACCACTATTACCACCACACCTTGTTGTTGTCACCACTTTTACCACCACACCTTGTTGTCACCACTATTACCACCACACCTTGTTGTTGTCACCACTATTACCACCACACCTTGTTGTCACCACTATTACCACCACACCTTGTTGTTGTCACCACTATTACCACCACACCTTGTTGTCACCACTATTACCACCACACCTTGTTGTCACCACTATTACCACCACACCTTGTTGTCACCACTATTACCACCACACCTTGTTGTTGTCACCACTATTACCACCACACCTTGTTGTCACCACTATTACCACCACACCTTGTTGTCACCATTATTACCACCACACCTTGTTGTTGTCACCACTATTACCACCACACCTTGTTGTTGTCACCACTATTACCACCACACCTTGTTGTCACCACTTTTACCACCACACCTTGTTGTCACCACTTTTACCACCACACCTTGTTGTCACCACTTTTACCACCACACCTTGTTGTCACCACTATTACCACCACACCTTGTTGTTGTCACCACTATTACCACCACACCTTGTTGTTGTCACCACTATTACCACCACACCTTGTTGTCACCACTATTACCACCACACCTTGTTGTCACCATTATTACCACCACACCTTGTTGTCACCATTATTACCACCACACCTTGTTGTCACCATTATTACCACCACACCTTGTTGTCACCACTATTACCACCACACCTTGTTGTCACCATTATTACCACCACACCTTGTTGTCACCATTATTACCACCACACCTTGTTGTCACCATTATTACCACCACACCTTGTTGTCACCACTATTACCACCACACCTTGTTGTTGCCACCACTATTACCACCACACCTTGTTGTTGTCACCACTATTACCACCACACCTTGTTGTTGTCACCACTATTACCACCACACCTTGTTGTTGTCACCACTATTACCACCACACCTTGTTGTCACCACTATTACCACCACACCTTGTTGTCACCACTATTATCACCACACCTTGTTGTCACCACTATTACCACCACACCTTGTTGTTGTCACCACTATTACCACCACACCTTGTTGTTGTCACCACTATTACCACCACACCTTGTTGTCACCACTATTATCACCACACCTTGTTGTCACCACTATTACCACCACACCTTGTTGTTGTCACCACTATTACCACCACACCTTGTTGTTGTCACGATTTATTGAGGAGTGCTTAGGTTAGGAGCCTCAATGGTGTGGGACAGTCAATAACACACACACACATTAGGTTAGGTTAGGTTAGAAAATTAGGACAGGTGAGCAACACACCAACACAACCTTAGCAACACTGTCGTCAACACACCAACACAAGTTTAGCAACACTGTCGTCAACACACCAACACAAGTTTAGCAACACTGTCGTCAACACACCAACACAAGTTTAGCAACACTGTCGTCAACACACCAACACAAGTTTAGCAACACTGTCGTCAACACACCAACACAAGCTTAGCAACACTGTCGTCAACACACCAACACAAGTTTAGCAACACTGTCGTCAACACTGGAGGAAGAAAAGGGAAATGCACTAATTGGACAACTTGACACACACACACACACACACACACACACACACACATATATATATATTCACCCATAAATAACATGATATAATTTACACTGCCGCTCTACCTTATCTTGACACCTTTCCTAGCATCAATTACCGGATAAACTCAACACCTGTACACAATGTTAGGTTAGGTTAGGTTAGGTTAACATCAGGATGTGTTAATTTACGTCAAACAAACTGGGGTGTCTAATCTTCAGGTGATCCTAATTTTGCGTCAAGGTAGAATCATGGTTTAATATTGATTTTATAAAGTTGTTTGGTTTTTTAGCAGACAAGTCCACCAGTCAAGCGAACGGAGGAGAGAGTGGGGAGGGGTAAGGAGGAGGAAGGAAGGATGAGAGGGAGGGAGGGAAGGTGAGGAGGGTGGAAGAGAGAGAGTGAGGGTGATAGGGAGGTTAGAGTCGCACTACCCTTCAAGAGATTTTGGGACCATGACAGTACACAACAAGGGGGAGGACCTAGGTGAAGATGTCTTCTCCTCCTCCTCCTTCCCTTCTTCCTCCTCCTTCCCTTCCTCCTCCTCCTTCCCTTCTTCCTCCTCCTTCCCTTCTTCCTCCTCCTTCCCTTCCTCCTCCTTCCCTTCCTCCTCCTCCTCCTCCCGGAAGTTGGTGAGCGGAAGTGACAGACCTCCAGTTAAAAACGAACAACTTGACGATTATGAAGACCTCGGGCGACACTTACAATCCTTGAGTGGTGATTGTGAGAGGTCAAGAGGTGAGTCGGCAGCCTCAGGGATTGGTGATTAGGGGGTAACACACACACACACACACACACACACACACACACTTATTCAAACACATACATAATGAATTGGTTTTTAATGGATACGTGCACATGCAAATACACAGTCAGGTTTAAACACACACACACACACACACACACACACACACACACACACACACACACACTTCCTGTAACGCCACCAAAAACTATTGCGTCTTGCACTACACACGTCACCTCACCCCATCCCCTCCCTCACCACTCCTGTCTACCTCTTACCTCCTTAATTCTTCTCCCCCTCACTTTCCCTCTCACGCCACTCGCCAACAATTTCACCGCCTCGTCATCCATATATCCCACTCGTCTACATTCTAAACCCTCTCGCCTACAGACAAATCTCTCTCTCTCTCTCTTTCTCATTTTTTCTCTCTCCCATCATGTCTGCCTCACCTCTATAACCCCGCGATCTCTCACCAGCCCCCCCCCACCCCCCCACGTTCTTCCTCCCTCCCCTCCCTCACCCCCCCCCCCACGTTCTTCCTCCCTCCCCTCCCTCACCCCCCCACGTTCTTCCTCCCTCCCCTCCCTCACCCCCCCACGTTCTTCCTCCCTCCCCTCCCTCACCCCACCTTCCCCATCCATTTAAATTATTGTCCCTTGTAATTCATTTCTCTTCACCTCCACATTTCTTCTCCTTCATTATTGTGTCTCTCCAAGCTTATTTCACCTGAAGATTAGACACCCAAGCTTATTTCACCTGAAGATTAGACACTCCAGCTTATTTCACATGAAGATTAAACACCCAAGCTTATTTCACCTGATGACTAAACTAACCCAAAATAACTTAATCTAACCTTATCCAAGCCCGACCTGACCTGACCTGACCCCTCCAGGTAGCGTTAGGGTGGTTACTCTTCCTGTGGTATAAAACAAAAACATCCAAAACAACAACACTACCAGTTAGGTCAGGAAAGCTGGGCATAGTGCCGAATAAACATGACGCAGCCCAAACGAGGTCACATCAGGTCAACCCTAGCCTACAGAGGTCAAGCTAAACACAAGAGGTCACAACACTTTAAGGAGGATGAAATACAGTGTTACTAGATGAGAGTTGAACGCTTACACAACCAAACTCTAGTGGTGGATTTCCTAGAAGCCAGGTTACTCCCCCTCTCTCTCACCCTTCCTCCCTCCCCCTCTCTCTCACCCTTCCTCCCTCCCCTTCTCTCATCCTTCCACCCTCCTTCTCACCCACCCAGTCTCTCTTTCTCTCTTCCGCCCCTGTTTCCCCCTTTCCTTCCTTCCGCCCCCTCTCTGTCTTCCACCCTCCCTCCTTCCCTCCCTTCTGGCTGACACATTTGGGGCAACACAGCACTGCGTCATAGCATCCCACAGACCCCTCCCTCCCTCCCTCCCGTTCCACTCTCCAAAAAAATTCCTCCCTTAACCTAGACTTCCCTCATCCCCTCCCTGTACTCCCCCATCCTCTCCCTATCTCCCTCCCTTAGACCTACTCTCCCCAAACCGCTCTCAAGAATCTCCACCCCCAGCTTATTTCACCTGAAGATTAACCACCCTAACACTATTTGGGGTGATGAGGATAGGTCTAGGTTAGGTTAGGTTACGTTAGGTTAGGTCTAGGTTAGGTTACGTTAGGTTAGGTTAGGTCAGGTCAGGTTAGGTCTAGGTTAGGTTAGGTTACGTTAGGTACTACTGTAATAAACAAACACACATACAGACAATTTGAGAATGTAAATCACTACCACAGACTCAATCCCAAGATAGAGTCTCAGTGTAATTTGGCCGCCATCTTTGTGTCGTGACGTACTTGGTCTTGTTCAATACGGAAGAATATATTTGTATCGATAAGAGGAAGAGTTAAGTTTTTTTTTTCTCTTCTCGTTGCACCAGTTAAGGGGAGGGGGGTGTATTAACTCACTCTCTCTCTCTCTCTCTCTCTCTCTCTCTCTCTCTCTCTCTCTCTCTCTCTCGCCAGTTAAGGGGAGGGGGGTGTATTAACTCACTCACTCTCTCTCTCTCTCTCTCGCCAGTTAAGGGGAGGGGGGTGTATTAACTCTCTCTCTCTCTCTCGCCAGTTAAGGGGAGGGGGGTGTATTAACACTCTCTCTCTCTCTCTCTCTCTCGCCAGTTAAGGGGAGGGGGGTGTATTAACTCTCTCTCTCTCTCTCTCTCTCTCTCTCTCTCTCTCTCTCTTGCCAGTTAAGACACACTACCAGTTAAAGGATAAAACTGTCAAGAGAACATTTGAGTGAACCAGTTAATGATCTGTCTCTCTTTCTCAGATGAGGATAGTATGAGTCAGATGAGGACAGTATGAGTCAGGTGAGGATAGTATGAGTCAGGTGAGGATAGTATGAGTCAGGTGAGGATAGTATGAGTCAAGGATGAGGAAAGTATGAGTCAGGTGAGGATAGTATGAGTCAAGGATGAGGATAGTATGAGTCAGGTGAGGATAGTATGAGTCAAGGATGAGGATAGTATGAGTCAGGTGAGGATAGTATGAGTCAGGTGAGGATAGTATGAGTCAAGGATGAGGATAGTATGAGTCAGGTGAGGATAGTATGAGTCAAGGATGAGGATAGTATGAGTCAGATGAGGATAGCATGAGTCAGGTAAGGATAGTAAGAGTCAGATGAGGATAGTATGAGTCAGATGAGGATAGTATGGGTCAAGGATGAGGATAGTATGAGTCAGATGAGGATAGCATGAGTCAGATGAGGATAGTATGAGTCAGGTGAGGATAGTATGAGTCAGATGAGGATAGTATGAGTCATATGAGGATAGTATGAGTCGGGTAAGGATAGTATGAGTCAGATGAGGATAGTATGAGTCAAGGATGAGGATAGTATGAGTCAGATGAGGATAGTATGAGTCAAGGATGAGGATAGTATGGGTCAAGGATGAGGATAGTATGGGTCAGATGAGTATAGTATGGGTCAAGGATGAGGATAGTATGAGTCAGATGAGGATAGTATGAGTCAGATGAGGATAGTATGAGTCAGATGAGTCAAGGATGAGGATAGTATGAGTCAGGTGAGGATAGTATGGGTCAAGGATGAGGATAGTATGAATCAGATGAGGATAGTATGAGTCAGATGAGGATAGTATGAGTCAGATGAGTCAAGGATGAGGATAGTATGAGTCAGATGAGGATAGTATGAGTCAGGTAAGGATAGTATGAGTCAGATGAGGATAGTATGAGTCAGATGAGTCAAGGATGAGGATAGTATGAGTCAGGTGAGGATAGTATGGGTCAAGGATGAGGATAGTATGAGTCAGGTGAGGATAGTAAGAGTCAATGATGAGGATAGTATGAGTCAGATGAGGATAGTATGAGTCAGATGAGGATAGTATGAGTCAAGGATGAGGATAGTATGAGTCAGGTAAGGATAGTATGAGTCAGATGAGGATAGTAAGAGTCAATGATGAGGATAGTATGAGTCAGATGAGGATAGTATGAGTCAGATGAGGATAGTATGAGTCAGGTGAGGATAGTAAGAGTCAATGATGAGGATAGTATGAGTCAGATGAGGATAGTATGAGTCAAGGATGAGGATAGTATGAGTCAGGTAAGGATAGTATGAGTCAGGTGAGGATAGTAAGAGTCAATGATGAGGATAGTATGAGTCAGATGAGGATAGTATGAGTTAAGGATGAGGATAGTATGAGTCAGGTAAGGATAGTATGAGTCAGATGAGGATAGTATGAGTCAGGTAAGGATAGTATGAGTCAGATGAGGATAGTATGAGTCAATGATGAGGATAGTATGAGACTTAAACTTGACTGGGATAGTTGAGAGTGCAAGAGATGATGAATGTATGTCACCCCCAGCTCTCTCTCACTCACACACACACACACACACACACACACACACACACACACACTCCAGATTGTTCACCTTTGTGTGTTATGGTCATCCCTAAAGCAACCCCTTCCCTTCCCCTTCCCCCTCCTCTCCCAGCCCCTTCCTCCTCTCCCCCTCCCCTCCCAGCCCCCTCCTCCTCTCCCCCTCCCCTCCCAGCCCCCTCCTCCTCTCCCCCTCCCCTCCCAGCCCCTCTTCCCCTTTTCCGGCCATTGACCAGTTAGGGGAAGAAGCCGGTGACCTTAATTTGTCAATCAATTTGTCAGCATAACCCTTAAACTATACGGGTTCGGTGACGTAGATCAAGCAAGCAAGCATATGATACGTATCTAACACAAGCAAAGGTCATCATCACTCGTCTACCTATCAGTCAAGCACGTCCAGCAAGCAAGTGTTATATCTCTCAATCAACCATCTCACGCAAGCAAGATGTTAAGTGCCTCAAGCAAACAAGAGATACCACTTAATCAAGCACACACCACGTAAGAAAGATATCTCTAAAAAGCGAACAAGCAGAAAGATATCACTCTCAATCAAATAACCCCCATGCAAGCAAGAGACACCTATCTCTCACTTAGGAGAAGCCCAGAGAGATATAATGTAGGTGATTCTCCACACGACCTCTTCTGAAGCGGGGTGACCGGCCGGTTATTTCTGGCCGTGTCTGTCAATCATCGTCAACTGTAGCTGGCAATCATGGCGGACTGTGGGAAGCTCTGACCCACACACACATACACACACACACATACATACATACATACATACATACATACAACTCTATTAATATATACAGTGCATGCATACACACCTACATTCAGCTACTCTACCCTTCCCCACACACACACACACACACACACACACACTAACTTTCCGCATAACACGACGATCCAACTTTCCATTGAAGTGTCAAAATTAATCTTTGAGCATAACCAAACTTTTCGCACTGCTTCCCCCTTTAAACAAGCCAACTTTCTGCACAAAACAAACCCGAAACAAGCCAACTTTCCGCACAAGACGGGCCAATTTTCTGCATATAAGTCAAATTTACCACACGACCCAACTTTCCGCCCAACAACACAAGTCCAACAACCCAATTTTCCGGGGAACAGCAACAGCTGCAGGCAACAGTCCCTCGGGTCAACAGTCCCTCGAATCAATAGTCCCTCGGACAACAGTCCCTCGGGTCAATAGTCCCTCGGGCCAACAGTCCTTCGGGTCAACAGTCCCTCGGGTCAATAGTCCCTCGGGTCAACAGTCCCTCGGGTCAACAGTCCCTCGGTCAATAACAACAGGCAACAGTCCCTCGGACAACAGTCCGTCGGGTCAATAGTCCCTCGGGTCAACAGTCCCTTGGGCCAACAGTCCCTCGGGTCAACAGTCCCTCGGGTCAATAATCCCTCGGGTCAATAGTCCCTTGGGTCAATAGTCCCTCGGACAACAATCCCTTGGTCAATAACAGCAGGCAACAGTCCCTCGGTCAATAACAGCAGGCAACAGTCCCTCGGTCAATAACAGCAGGCAACAGTCCCTCGGTCAATAACAGCAGGCAACAGTCCCTCGGTCAGCACACCTTATTCACATCATCTTTTATCACTAAACCTGTAGTATAGTCCTGTTACGTAAGACAACCCCCCTCCCTCCCTCTCTCCTTACCTACTTCCCTCATTAAAAATAATATCCTGCCGTGCTAACATGCCTGACTCCTGTTCTACTGTACCGAGCTTTCTTCCTTCATTTCTTCCCTCCCTTCCTTTATTTCTTCCCCCCTTCCTCATTTTCATTTCTTCCCTCCCTTCCTTCATTTCTTCCCTCCATTCCTTCCCGTCTTACTTCTTCCCTCCTTTCCGTCTAGTTTTCTACACTACCCTCCCTCCCTCCCTCCCTCCTTCATTCCCTTTTTCCCTCCCTCCCCCCTTTACATCCCGCACTGTACAACTCTTCCCTCCCTCCCCTGATCACACACACACACACACACGTCAAGCATATCCATACACACAAACACATACATACATATAAAACGTACACACACACATCAAACGAAAGTAAACACACACACACACACACACACACACGTTGATTTAATAATTCACTTGACCTCAACTTCTTATTACATCATCAACCTGTCACACGTCACACCATCGTCACACACCATTGTCACACGTCACAACATCAGCACACGTCACACTATTCTCACATGTCACACTATTCTCACACGTCACACCATCGGCATACGTCATACTATTGTCACACGTCACACCATTGTCACACGTCACAACATCGGCACACGTCTCACTATTCTCACACGTCACACCATCGGCACACGTCACACTATCCTCACGTCACACTATCCTCACGTCACATCATCCTCACGTCACTTACCTTAATGCTGGTGTACAGATTCCTCATCCTTCCTCCGTGTCTTTCTCTTCTCCATCCATCCCCCCAACATGAGAGCCGGCGGGGGGGGGGGGGGAAGGAGGAAGGAGGGGGGGTCATGTTGGGGTGGAGATAGGGGTTTTGAGGGGGGGGGGGGGGGAGGAGAAGCAGTGGCCGGTACTGCGACGTTTTCTCCTAAGTACTGTAGTGATGTCTCTCTCTCTCTCTCCTCTTCTCCGTTTGTTGTTCTGTTACGTTCACTTCCAAGTTATTATTTAGTTCACTGTACAAAGTTTCCATCTGATCTGTTGATGTTTTCGTTTCTCTTTCGTTTTTTTTTTCTCTGCAGGGAAGAGGCGCCGCGACGTGTCCACATTTTCTGATGAAGTGAACACTGCAGGGGAGTGTTGCGGATGTTGGGCAGTGTTGCTCGGGTCGGTGGGTACGGGCGTGGTGTTGGTGAGTGCGGGCGTTGTGTTGGTGGGTGCGGGCGTTGTGTTGGTGGGGTGATGGGCGCGGGGAAGGGCACCGGCACCCACTGATGTCTGTCATGCTCACCTCCTGGATCACGACTTGCTTCCCTAACCACTTCTAAGTCCTAGAAAATCCGCCCAGAATTTGGAGAGCGGGAGACGAGAGGAGTGTTGTGGCAGGGGGCGTGTGGTAACAGGAGGGAGGGCGCCGGTGTTGGTGGTGTGGCGGGCGTGGAGCAGCGACGCCCCGGCCTGGCAGAGTGATGGTGGTGGTGTAGAGTCTGGAACCATGTGGTGGTTACTGCGAAGACCCATTGTGAGGGGAGGAGGTCTTGGCGCATGACACTCCACGGGCCCGCTCTACTGGCGGCGGCGCGGCGGCCCCTCCCTCCCTCCTTCCCTCCCGCGGGTGACGGGGGGGAGACTCACGACCCCCGGGGGACCTGCACCGGGGGGACCTGCACCGGGGGGAAGGGGGGGGGTGGGGAATTGCTGCAATGATACTTCTTCTGTAATGGTTCACATCAAAGTTGTCTGGTGTAGGTGGTAGCGCTAACTGTCCGTATTAACTCCTCCCTGGCACTGTGTAATACGTTCTGTCATACACCTTAGTCAGGGTACAGCAGGACGGTGGTGCCAGCCACGGGGGTTATTTCTTCCACCGAGCGAGGTGGTGATGATGACATTATGATCACGATCACACACCTAACGCGGGAGACTACAAGTACGTCGCACCCCGCCACCCTCCGTCTGCACCACACAGGTACCCTGTAAAAAAGTTTCCCCCAGAGTTAAGGAATAAAGATGAGAGATATTCATGGCGTGAGAAGAGGAGGGTCGTAAGGAGGGAGGGGCGAGGGATGTCTTAAGATTGTGTAATTGCCAGAGGAAAAGGATGGGGAAGGGGGAGGGGGATGAGCACCTTCTCAATGACTGACACCCGTGTCCGCCTGTGACACACTGCAGCTGAACTAAGCAAAGCCTTGCCAGTATTTTAATTTCCACCACAATGATTGACGGCAGCCGAATGTCTTACGCATGACCCTTATCGAGTATGAAAGGCTTACCATGTTATAATGATGACTTTTATGAGTGGAAGGCAAGTAGGAAAGGTGTGTAAGTGGGCTACACTGCGGAGGGAGGTGTGTCTCCTCCCCGCCCGCCTCACACCGCAACACGCGGGACCTGCAGTCACGTCATCAATATCCAGCTGTAACTATGAGGATCCGGAGGGAGGTGGGTCACTGAGGTGTCCTGGCGGCAGTCTCTACGTCACCCCAGGCGCCCACCACACACATGATGACCCACCACCAGGAAACACGTTCATCTTTGACGGTGTTCTGCAGCCCACCAGTCTTGTGGTCAGGGATATGGTGCACTCGGGAAGCACCACAAGATGTTCCATTATAATGAAGTGTCCTCAGAAGGCGTGGGAGCAGCGTGTCACGGCCACATCCCAGCGACGTGTCCCTTGCCAATATCACGTCACAACCTCTACACTTTACCCAAAACAAACCAACGTCACCACTGCATTTCTCACGAGTGTTCCCAGGTAGGTGTCAAGTGGCACGTGCACCGTCACTTACTTACATAATACTCACAAACACACAAACAAACAGGTGGCAGCAGGCAGGGTGTACATGCTTACACCACGGTCGTGGCCTCAACCGCCCGCCCGCCCGCCCGCCCGCTACTGCTGCCGCAACGCAACTGAGCGCCCCAACCCGCGGCAGTAGTTGGCGGTGGCGGAGACCACGGCGGAGGCAGCAGCAGGAGGAGGAAGAGGAGGGGGGAGGCCAGCACCAAATGGCACTGACACGGGGGTTTGTGAACATTCCACCAGCCCTTCTGGTTCCCCTCACATGTGGCGACACACACACATACGAGGGGAACACAACTCAAAGTTCCGCGTGAACAAGGGGAACTCCATACAATGTTCCTCATCAACATAAAGGCCGGACAGAACACAGTATAAAGTCCGTCAAGAACAAGAGGAACACAGCAATAAGTTCCAAAGCGACACAGGGACGTGGAACAACACAGAAGGTTCCACGGTGACGTGCGCCACGCTGCACCACCTGCCACACCCCCACAGTGGTACCCATGTTGAGGGTGGCCGGTGAGGGACACACACAGTTACCCCTAGGTGACGGGGACACCTGCACCTGGCCACATACACCTACACATACGCACACCCTTATTAAGAGGACACCCACAAACTGCAGGCGGCCCACTGCGTACATGGGCGTGAACTGACGCTACTGACGGCGGCGCTCGTGTCTCTAGTCCTTCCAGAGCCTTCCTTTTCTTTTACTCACAGTGCCTTCTACTCCTCTTCTTCCTACTTCTACTCATAATCAGTTCTCCGATTCTTCCTCTACTCCATTTTCTCTCCTCCTCCTCCGCCTGCTGCTGCCTCGACACCAGCGGGGGCTTATTGCGTCATACTTTCATGCACCACCACCACCATCACTCCCCCATCACCACCATCACTACCCCATCACCACCATCATCACAATCACCCATCACCACTATCACCCCCCCACCCTCACCACAACCCCCTACCACCATCACCACCACCAAAACAAGGACAACATACTCATGGTGTCAACAAGTATCGAGTGATGGTGATAAATACTTTGTATACATTAACACATCTCAATTACATCTTGTTTACAAATTCTCGTCATAACTTAGTGATGCAATTGTGACGTAATAGTGACGCTCTTCTGACGTATTAGTGACGTATTAATGATGTGCTAGTGACGTAACAGATGCCCCAGTGGTCGAAGAAGCTTAAAGGCATCAACAGCTTAAAGGTCACGTATACTTTTTGTATGTTTTTTTTTTTTTTAGAATTTCGTCCCGACTTTGAATTATTTAACTGCGAATCCAAGAGGCACAGTACACGCCACCATGACCTGTGTGACCTTTACAAGCCATAGGTCAAAGGTCAAATCAAGTACCTATTTTACCCACAGCATTATTCAGTTCACTCTGTCGCCTTTCCTGACCGAGTGACCGAGTGACGCTCCAAGCGGCCTAGTGTCGTAATGGTTCTGGAATATCATAGCACCGGCACTTATTAGGAATGGGGACTTATTAGGAATGGGGACGTATTAGGAATGGGGACTTATTAGGAATGGGGACTTATTAGGAATGGGGACTTATTAGGAATGGGGACATATTAGGAATGGGGACTTATTAGGAATGGGGACTTATTAGGAATGGGGACATATTAGGAATAGGGACCTATTAGGATTGGTGCCTTATAAGGAATGGTGCCAATTTGTCATGGCTCCAGAGGGGGTGGGGGGTCTACTCTCTACCAAGGCTTGTGTACGTAGCGTCCGTAAAGGTAAGGTAATCGGTGTACGTGGCTCGTGTAGTAATTGAACGTCCTTGATACGTACGTTCACTCACACACACACACAAACACACACAAAGATGGCGACGATGATACTGAAGGAGACGATGATAAAAAACTCCGACACTGTAAGAGGTCTATCTTTGAAGACATCCAAACAGTAAACAGTTAACCAACAACATAACGGGAAAGACGAAGGCTCGACACCGTAGAGTTTAAGCCCCCCTTCCCTCCCCACCCCCCTTCCCTCCCCACCCCTCCCCTCCCCTGTTTAACATATACACCTCACTCACCTCTTCCCAACCCCCCTTAACTTGACTTCTCACCTTCAATAACGGGGTCAAAATATACTACTATATATATATCCACTGATGGGGGTTAAATAATGGTGAATATATATATAGTATTTATAACAGGTAAGGTACAGAGTCGTCCAAAAATAATAAAGTCGAAAATTTAAAGGGATAGATGTAGGATTTAATTTTTTTATGCATCCCTGTATTTTGGTGGAAGGGGGGGTGGGGTGGGGGTGGGGGGGTATTTTTGTGTAATTGTTTAAATATGAATAAAGTCCAAAAACAGGTCTTAAGTCCGGTTAGTGGTG
>CAUDMG010003294.1:1202500-1232500 GCA_958450375.1 Homarus gammarus | reverse complement strand
CACATAGGATGGCCACTCAAGTATATCACACAGGATGGCCACCCAAGTATGATATCATGCAGGATGGCCACTCAAGTATGATATTATGCAGGATGGCCACTCAAGTATGATATCATGCAGGATGGCCACTCAAGTATGATATCATGCAGGATGGCCACTCAAGTATGATATCATGCAGGATGGCCACCCAAGTATGATATCACACAGGATGGCCACCCAAGTATGATATCACACAGGATGGCCACCTAAGTATATCACACAGGATGGCCACCCAAGTATGATATCACACAGGATGGCCACCTAAGTATATCACACAGGATGGCCACCCAAGTAGGATATCATGCAAGATGGCCACCTAAGTATATCACACAGGATGGCCACCTAAGTAGGATATCATGCAAGATGGCCACCCAAGTATATCACACAGGATGGCCACCCAAGTATGATATCACACAGGATGGCCACCTAAGTATATCACACAGGATGGCCACCCAAGTATGATATCACACAGGATGGCCACCCAAGTATGATATCACACAGGATGGCCACCTAAGTATATCACACAGGATGGCCACCTAAGTATGATATCACACAGGATGGCCACCTAAGTATATCACACAGGATGGCCACCCAAGTATGATATCACACAGGATGGCCACCTAAGTATATCACACAGGATGGCCACCTAAGTAGGATATCATGCAAGATGGCCACCTAAGTATATCACACAGGATGGCCACCTAAGTATATCACACAGGATGGCCACCCAAGTATGATATCACACAGGATGGCCACCCAAGTATGATATCACACAGGATGGCCACCTAAGTATATCACACAGGATGGCCACCCAAGTAGGATATCATGCAAGATGGCCACCTAAGTATATCACACAGGATGGCCACCTAAGTATATCACACAGGATGGCCACCCAAGTAGGATATCATGCAAGATGGCCACCCAAGTACATCACACAGGATGGCCACCCAAATATGATATCACACAGGATGGCCACCTAAGTATATCACACAGGATGGCCACCCAAGTATGATATCACACAGGATGGCCACCCAAGTATGATATCACACAGGATGGCCACCCAAGTATGATATCACACAGGATGGCCACCCAAGTAGGATATCACACAGGATGGCCACCTAAGTATATCACACAGGATGGCCACCTAAGTAGGATATCATGCAAGATGGCCACCTAAGTATATCACACAGGATGGCCTCAAATAATACTCCTCCATAAGGCGCATATAATCATATAGTTTACTCGCTCACTGAATAGAGCCCAATCAAGTATAATAGAGCTCAGTCAAGTATAATAGAGCTCAGTCAAGTATAATAGAGCCCAATCAAGTATAATAGAGCTCAGTCAAGTATAATAGAGCTCAATCAAGTATAATAGAGCCCAATCAAGTATAATAGAGCTCAGTCAAGTATAATAGAGCTCAATCAAGTATAATAGAGCTCAGTCAAGTATAATAGAGCTCAATCAAGTATAATAGAGCTCAGTCAAGTATAACAGAGCTCAATCAAGTATAATAGAGCTCAGTCAAGTATAATAGAGCCCAATCAAGTATAATAGAGCTCAGTCAAGTATAATAGAGCTCAATCAAGTATAATAGAGCTCAATCAAGTATAATAGAGCTCAGTCAAGTATAATAGAGCTCAGTCAAGTATAATAGAGCCCAATCAAGTATAATAGAGCTCGGTCAAGTATAATAGAGCTCAATCAAGTATAATAGAGCTCAGTCAAGTATAATAGAGCTCAATCAAGTATAATAGAGCCCAATCAAGTATAATAGAGCTCAGTCAAGAATAATAGAGCCCAATCAAGTATAATAGAGCTCAGTCAATTATAATAGAGCTCAATCAAGTATAATAGAGCTCAGTCAAGAATAATAGAGCCTAATCAAGTATAATAGAGCTCAGTCAAGTATAATAGAGCTCAGTCAAGTATAATAGAGCCCAATCAAGTATAATAGAGCTCAATCAAGTATAATAGAGCCCAATCAAGTATAATACAACCCAGCAGACCTATAAAACCAAGGGAGTATTATAGAAGAAGATGAGCCATGATATCATATAGTTCACCCGGCTATATTGTATAACATTATTTGTATTACGCCTATAGGGAGACTCATAGCGGAGTCTTATACGTAATCTTGGGGTTTATGGTAGAAATTTTATGTTATGTGAGTATGATTATTATTATTATGCTCAGAGTTATATAATTATACTGATACTCAAAAAAACTCACAAAAGGACACAATACAATCACACACATACACACACACACACGCGCACGTACATACATACACACACACACAACAGGTAACCACAAGACATACTGCTTAAAATATAAAAGTAATAATTGTACAGCTGACTGATGTTTCCTGTTCCCCCCCCCCCCCCCAAGCTGTTGTTGTGACAGGACACCCAAGTCGTCTTTGTTGTCTTTGTCATCTGTTTACATCAGTGTCAGGGAAACATTTTGGGTCTACTGAAGCTAGTGTGATTCGGGGGACTGGCTAATCCCCCCAGCCTCAGGTCTAAAACTAAACGTAACCAAACTAATCCCTAATCTACCTTAACCTAATTTAACCCATGTAAACGCTAACCTAATCTAACCATTGTAATCCCAATCTAATTAAACCAACCTTTAACCTAACCTAACCTTTAACCTAACCTAACCTAACCTATCCGAACGAGGTGGACATTGGTGGAGCTGGCAGGGAGGAGGAAAGGAAAAGGAAGGAGGAAGGGAAGGAAGGAGGAAAGGAAGGAGGGAGGGAGGGTGGGAGGGAGGACAGGAGGGTGTGAGGGAAGGAGGGACACCAGGAGGGAAGGAGGGAGACCAAGAGGGAGGGAAGGAGGGAGACCAAGAGGGAGGGAAGGAGGGGGTTAAATTATCGTACTCAAGAGGTTATGTCATGTCATCGTACTCAGAAGTTGCCATAGTACTCAAGGGGTTAAATCATTGTACTCAAGGGGCGCTGAGGGGGGGGGGGGGACTCATTAAAAAATCACTAAACTTCTATATTCAAGCATTATTATAAGGATCTATGTTCCTCCCTTCTATTATACTCCCTCAGAAGATTTAATTATGCAAGACTCAATAGATATTTGGTATTATACGTCAAAATCTTAATAATTATACTTTCAAACTATAATTAACAGGTATACTGAAAATTATACTTTCTAACTATAATTAACAAGTATACTGAAGGAGATTATACTTTCTAACTATAATTAATAAGTATACTGAAGATTATATAATGTTCTTCCAAGTATAATAATATGCTACGTGGTTAAGGCATTATCCTCACCTGGTATTTTATTAACTATGAAGTATAATGATTACCTTAAGTATGGTAATCTGACCTAATATAACTTAACCTAACGCTAATCTAACCTCCTTCACATATAATAAACGTAACAATACAATTTACATCAGAAAATCGTTGTACAATAAACTTCAACTCACAAAGAACAATAAAAAAACACAGGAAAGAGAGTTGTAAACACACATGATCATTCACTCTCTACAGGCGCTTATGTATAACAAAACACAAAGACAGTTTACACCATTAAGCGTCTTTTGTCTTGGGAGCTGGGGAGTGACGACCGTCCCCCCCCCCCCCCCCCGACACGAGATAAAGTGAGGTCGCTCCGGGAACATTACACGTTAGAAAGAAACTGCCAGCATACGTCTTACACACTGGGTAGAGTGGGTCTTAACTTTCCTCAACTGTGGTACATGGTTATACAGTGATACAGTGGTACAGTAATACAGTGGTACAGTTATAGTTATACAGTCGCATAGATAATTAGTAGTACACATATTAAAGTAAGTAGCAGTGTTACGGCAGAGTTCTACATATATATATACCGAGAAATACACAATATATGAATGCCTATCAAAGACCAAGACAAGCGACAGGTTGAAAATCTTACAAGAATTCAATATCTTACAAAAGACCCGGAATCTGTCGAGGCTGCAAGTGATCCAATAAGACCCAGTTCACCTGTGTGTAATAACCCGCAAGACATGATTCACACTTGGAGGTCCGCGTGTGTTGATGGAGTGTTGTGAGGGATGACGTGTGCCGTGTTAAGAGGAGTGAAGGAGGTGTTAAACTACTGGAGCGTCCGTGCGGTACTAGTGTTACGTCCTCACTCTGCTCCCTGTTAACTCTGAACGTCTAGCCCTTAAACCAATAACAATGATTTATGTCTGAATTATTTTAATAGCTGTTTGAACTAATTTAGTGAACAGGCTAATTAAACTTTGGTTGTTGATGTATTGAAGTAAATATGTGTAACATTATCTTGCTCCCGTGTTGTTTATATTAGTTAAACTTATCTCGCGTTCACTGCTTCAAGATTTCAACCACTAAAGCTCATTAACACAACCACAACAACATCATGTGAATATAGTGGGTAAATATTCAGTCGATGTCAACACCTAACTTACTACAGAAAACAGGTTTTTATGGTTTGCCGTCGGAAAGTGGCGTCATGGAGATAATAATATAACAAAATTGAAGGGTAAAAAAACGCAAAAAACTAACCTAACCAGAAATACTTGACTAAAGAGCAACCCCCTCCCCCCCCAGTGTGTAGAGTTACCTTACTTAAGAGACAGAGGATAGCCATGACCAGATCTCTTTCTCTTCGTCAGTGTCCGCCTCTTACCACAGTCAGTACCAAGTATGGCGATCTACACTGTACTGAAACTCGAAATCACATCTCGGACACTTTACTGACGAAACGAGAACACCGTGAGGCCTAAAGATGTCAACGGCTGCTGCTTAGTTCTCCAAAACGCGCTGAATAACATGCCAGTTAGCCACACACGGCAAGTCTACAACCCTTCCACACGACGCCATTTTCCAATTGCCCGGAGCCCGCTCATCGGGTGACAGATTTTCCAGACGGGAAAATGCTAGAGTTGCCCCCCCCCCCCCCCCCCAAAAAAAAAAAAATGCTAAATTGCTACACATAAGTAATTAGGTATTTAATACATGGGTAATCATCTTAAAATTATCTCTTATTATCTCTTGTTAAACTTTTTAATTTTTTTATATGATAACGACACCAAGAGGAAGTGTACTTTGAGTTGCTAGTCTGTAATTTCTAAGTTGTGTTTAAGATTTTCTAAATTAGTCACTTCTGGGTGTTTTCGTGTCTACTTTCTCATGCATAAGTTTCTGGTGTATGTCTGTCGTAGCAAGATTATTGATCAATGACCTTTTGCTTTGAAAATTTGCCTGACAAACATAGACTTCACTCTGTTCTTGTCCTTCTTTCAACCACTGCATATATTCCGATTTTCACAGCTGTTCTTCACGAAACTTTTGAATGTAGGTCTTATCTGGAATGACCTTTCTCCTGTCTAGTATTACAGCTAGACTCCTCCTGGAACACAGTTGCACATTGACAGTTGCAGTTTCTACAATTATGCTAAAAATATGCTAGATTTTTCGAAATACCGAATTTTATGCTAAATCATTTAAAATCATAACAAATATAAACTTGGCATAAAAATGCTAAATCTGGTCACTATGTCGAGACTTGCACTGATTGGTCTATGAAGAATTAAGCGCATGCGCAGGACTATCACAGCACATCGATACCCACACTGATTGGTCGAGCAATTAAAATATAAAAATTAAAATACAGGGGGTAACTCGGAAACTACAGTATAAATTTGTGACGGTAACGCTATAGAATAAAATATTTTGTTTTTGTTTTTCCTGTCTCCCTATACAAGACTCAATATATAAGTTGGAGTTCGCAACTACTAAATATTAACCTAATGTTGAATAAATGTATCAGGAAGATTAGATGAATAAAGACGGCGACACACTGGGCACTTTCCTCCCAACGTGTTTGGCAATCACGGTCCGACCAGTGAAACAAAGACCCGTTAACAAAGACCCGTTTTGCGTCACACTGGGATGTTTTGTTGGCGCGTCTGCCCAACGCAACGAAAACAACAACAAAGCGTCTAGACGAGGTTCACCATGGGTCCCGTTACTACAGTTGAGGCCTTGCAGGATTATGGTGTAGTTCTTCAATTACTGAAGCAAGTGAGGCGTCTGCAAAAGCTAAAGAAAAGACAATGGGTGCGTTGTGAAGTTTGTTTACAATTGGCGGTGGCTGGCTGGTGAAATAAGACCCTGAATAATGATTTAGTTATACTAAAGAAGTTTTAAAGTGATGAATAAATAGAAATATGTCACCGTTTATGTGTTATATTTTAAATCATTATTATTTCGTTATTTATTTAAATTTTTACTTGAAATTATATGAAGCTCATTTGAGCACTAATCCGGCCAGCAGATATCCCCGCCAAACCGTTGTCCATTTCTCGCAACAGCAGAAATCCTGCTGCTTGCTGGGCCGTCAGGCCAACGGCCAGCAAAACGGACAACATGTTCGGAGAAAAGTGCCCGGTGTGCCGCCGCCTTAAGACATTTTCATTATTGTGATCCAAGTGTTGGTCATGGAAAAACGTCTCCCTCCTAGTCCATGGGCCAGGTATAGATCCCCCCCCCCCCCTCCCCCTGGGGATTTTTGGAGACAATGTTTTTTGGGTTGTCTGAGCCATGTCTTTTCAGTAACTGCTTGTCTGCCAGACATATTCCTCTGGCATAAGAAGTGAGCCCATGTTATGTAAGAGCAACATGACGTTTAAATCTTCGCAACCTGACAGAGGCAATAAAAAGCTGCCTTGACCTATTTTACAAGAATAAAAAAGAAATGTGTTTTTTATTTCACAGCAAATGTTCATCCTTTAGCGTAACGGAAAATGCAATGGCCTAAGAAGTACTTCATATCGATAGTAAAGGTTTAGCTTTACTCAAAGTTGAGACTGGAAATATAAATTTACATAATCTAATTATCCTACTCACTTATGCATTCAAAACCTATCTTGATCTGTTTTACTGAAATTGAACTTATGTGTGTCTCACATTTGAAATTTTTTACGAGTTTCATTCATCTTCAAGTTAAAAAAAAAAAAAAAAAAAATATATATATATATATATATATATATATATATATAATATATATATATATATATATATATATATATATATATATGCTGATAACCACCAGGAAAGAAGAAAACACGAAGTTCCCAAGCGCTTTCGTGTAATTCACATCTTCAGGGGTGAGTACAGACTAGATAGAGTAATGCAGAACAAGATGAATATATATCCCAAGCCCACCCATGACCATAAGAATATCTTAATATTACCATTTCACAAAAATTTCTCACACATTCCGGCACAGCTAAAATCTTGGAACGTCAATGTGGCATTTAAAAACTCATGCACTGTTAAACAAATGTTAATCAAGAACTCCCCCAACAACACAATTGGTTGCATTTATAAAGTTCCTTGCAAGGAATGTAATATGTTTTACTTAGGCCAGACAGGTAAAGATCTTGTAACTAGAATTAAACAACACAAATACAGTGTCAGGACAGGCCAGGAATCCAATGCTCTGTTTGTTCATTTGAGGGATAACAAGCATTGCATTGACTGGGATAATGCCTCCTCAATATTACCATGTAATTCAATTGATAGTAGGAACATCATAGAATCTAGTCTTATTAAACATACCGAAGCATTCAACATGAATTTGAGTAACGGCATGTACAAGCTGGACAACTTTGTAATTAAGAAGATTTGTGATCAGGTGAGAGGGCGGGTCACTGTCCCATCTGACCCAACCACCAACCGTTGTGTGCCATTTAAAGATTAGTAGGGTCATTACCTGACCATTGTGGACCTGGTCTCACCCTCCTCTGTATATATTCATCTTGTTCTGCATTACTCTATCTAGTCTGTACTCACCCCTGAAGATGTGAATTACACGAAAGCGCTTGGGAACTTCGTGTTTTCTTCTTTCCTGGTGGTTATCAGCATATACCTAGATCACGCGCACCTACAGTGATTTACTTGCATATATATATATATATATATATATATATATATATATATATATATATATATATATATATATATATAATATATATATATATATATATATATATATATATATATATACTATCAAAAGACCAAACATGATTTTACTCTGTTGAAGACTATAGAAAAAAATCACAAATCTTGTCATCATGCTCACAGGAGAAGTCCGTGAGATTACAAAATGCCTCCTCCTCTGTCTTCTCTGGGGCCTCCATCAACACATCCACCAGCTCTTGTGGCCTGCATGACGGCACCTTATGTCCACTTGAACTTCCAATTTTTCTTCTTCAAGTTCCCAGCCATGAGCTTCTGGTGCAGGAAGACTTGGGTTGAAGTGGATGCCTGATTCCATATAAGAGCTTGCTAATTAGCCCTTTTCCCGCGCTTTTACAGGGAATCCCTGCAAGGAGGAAGGAGACTCGTGTCCACTCCATCACAACTCGTCAGCAATGCTCCGTGTTTGTTACTGAATCGTTCCAGGAATTTCTTGCGCCTCAGTTTGTTGACGTCCGTTACTTCTTTGTTGATAATCCTCAAGAGAGAAGGCATGTAAAGTGCCAAGTGCAGCAAACACGATGCCAGGAATTTCTTCAGAGTTCCCAAATTGTGCGAATGTGTCAAGAAACTCGAGGTGTTGCCTGAGGATCACCAGAGCTGTAATAATTCCCTTTCTGACAAACGCACTCGTGGTATCACAACCACTGAATGCATGTAGTGCAGGAAGAACTTGGCAGATATCTCTTTCCCCACATCCTTAACCATGTTTTGTATATCTATGAATCTTTTGTTGCCGATTCCAGTGTCAAACAGAACTTTCAGTCTGATGTTCTGTGCAAACTTCAACAGAAGAATGAACACATCAGTGTCTGGAGATCACACGGTTATAGATACTCTCACTTTTCTGTTTTTTAGCCTCTTCGCCACTGATCGGCTCGCTAGCCGCTTGGGCGGTCGGTCACGTCTCTGTTGCGCACTGTTGGCAAGTCGTGGGCATGTACTGGCTTCTGAATGTATCTATACCTACGTCAGTATTGGTCAAGATTGGTCTTTAAAGAGCTTACACTCGGTGTCGTCACAACACTCTGGCAGGTTGTTCCAAAAGTTTGCAACTCTCACTCCAAAAACGTTTGCCATAACAGTTTTCTGGACTTGTAGCTTTTTCGCCCTTGAGCTCTGACCCCTTGTGGGGCGGACGTCCGTCAGCTCCAGGTATGGGTACTCGACTGAATAGTGCCCTCTGACATGTTTATAAACGTCAATTAGGTCAACTCTTGCCCGTCTATAGTACAGACTAGGCAGTTGTAGGCGTTCTAATATTTGGGTAACTAGTGCAGGCACCAGTCTGGTGGCTCTCTTTTGGACATTTTCAATCAACCGACAGTCTCTAGCATATCTCGGTGACCAGACGGGGTGACAGTACTCCAGCCGGGGAAGCACCTCACTCTTGAAGATCGTGACGAGGGACGGACAGTCTAGATATCTGAACGACTTTCTTTTAAGACCTACTAGTTTAGCTGGTTCATTCGCCTTCTCACAATGGTCCGAGAACTTTAGTTGTTCGTTGCCATCATACACACCCAGGTCCTTTTCACATTCGGTCTCTATTAATGCAGTTTCTTCATCCTGTTGGTACGACCCATGTGCATCCTCTTACACTTCGTGACATGAGCTGTGAGCTGCAATACGCAGGAAGTGGAGCACAATCAATGTGTTTGCTTCCTTTTGCATGGAGCTCAGTTCCTCAACATCTTTTGAAAAGGTCTTTTGTCCATCAATACTCATAAGACAGGTACACTTGTCTGAACAAATAAAGTAGATCTTTCCGCCCAGTAGCTTCTGTGCATATTTGTCTCTTTTCCATTCGTTCAGAAGGAAACAGACAAGGCTTTGTTTGTTTTTGTCATTTGACAATAAACTTTTCCAGTCACTTAGGATCTTCGTCATGGGACCTTTGATCAAATGTGCTGTGGATGAACCTCTTTCATCTCTTTCAACATTCTTGATTGAGGGAGGATGGCAGGTATCGGTTATATAATCCAAACGTGGTTCTTTTGGAAGCTGTTCACATAGACTCTCTGATAGTTCCCCAAATATGGTAGGTGTTTTCACTTGTGCTTGGAACAAAGTACTTCCATCAAAGACGTAGTTGTTATCGTTTGGAGGAGACTTTTCCGTTGTGAGTGTGTTTCTCTTCTCAACAGGTGCATATCAAAATATATATATAATTATATATATATAATTATATATATATATATATATATATATATATATATATATATATATAAAATTATATATATATATATATATATATATATATATATATATATATATATATATATAATTATATATATATATATATATATATATATATATATATATATATATATATATATATATATATATAATATAGATAAAAACATTATTTTAGCAAAGAACATATTCAAGCTTACTACAAAACCTCTTAAATACTTTGAATTTATGTCACCAAGGTGTAAGTAACTTGGAAAGATGTAGACGAATAAACTAAAATAGACTGTCATCCACCCATGTAGATCTGGTCAGATTTTGGATAGTACATAACTTTTGGCAGACAACCTAAATTCAATAGCTAAGAGGCCTAGGTTTTTGGGAATCACAATCCCATAAAATTCCCAGGGGTCTCCTAAGGGCTGGCTCATGGACAATCCCCACCCAAGTATAACTCTGTCTGCTTATGAGTAGAGAGAGCAATGTGTTCCTACTTGGAGTGGCTGCCTCAGTGTTTGTACAGGCACTGCACTGCATTCCACTACCAAGTTCCGCACTCACCGCTACTGAATGAGGCGCCAACAGATGCACTCAGTCTCCACAACATAAGGAAAATTATCTTGCGGTTCCGTTTCATTAACCAGAAAAAAAAATGGTACTTACATGATTATTCAACAGACATTTCAGTTGAGGTTATATAATGAGGTAACAAAAACGCCCCATTCATCCACTATTGTGTTGTTACTGAATTTATACGTTCACCCACACCCATCTCCCTCACGTTCACCCACGCCCACCACCCTCACGTTCACATACGCCCACCTCTCTCACGTTCACCCACACCCACCACCCTCACGTTCACACACGCCCACCACCCTCACGTTCACACACGCCCACCTCCTTCACGTTCACCACGATAAAAGAATCTTGACCGCTCACAAATAATAGCAGTGTTACCAATGTATACTTTACACACACACACACACACACACACACACACACAGAAAAACGTAAAACACTAATTATATTAACTGTTAATACAAGTAAAAACATGAAATTAATACTGAGGAGTTAAGTTTACACAAGACTTATTACTACAGAGCTTAACACGTAGCTATAACGTTACCTTAACATAGATACAATGTTAACACAGAGATACAATGTTAACACAGTGATACAATGTTAACACAGTGATACAATGTTAACACAGAGATACAATGTTAACACAGATACAATGTTAACACAGAGATACAATGTTAACACAGAGATACAATGTTAACACAGTGATACAATGTTAACACAGTGATACAATGTTAACACAGAGATACAATGTTAACACAGAGATACAATGTTAACACAGAGATACAATGTTAACACAGAGATACAATGTTAACACAGTGATACAATGTTAACACAGAGATACAATGTTAACACAGAGATACAATGTTAACACAGAGATACAATGTTAACACAGAGATACAATGTTAACACAGAGATACAATGTTAACACAGAGATACAATGTTAACAAAGAGATACAATGTTAACACAGAGATACAATGTTAACACAGAGATACAATGTTAACACAGAGATGCAATGTTAACACAGAGATGCAATGTTAACAGATATAATGTTAACAAAGAGATACATTGTTAACACAGTGATACAATATTAACACAGTGATACAATGTTAACACAGAGATGCAATGTTAACACAGAGATACAATGTTAACACAGAGATATAATGTTAACAAAGAGATACAATGTTAACACAGAGATACAATGTTAACACAGATGCAATGTTAACACAGAGATACAATGTTAACACAGAGATACAATGTTAACAGTGATACATTGTTAACATAGAGATGCAATGTTAACACAGAGATACAATGTTAACAAAGAGATACAATGTTAACACAGACATACAATGTTAACACAGATACAATGTTAACACAGAGATACAATGTTAACAGTGATACATTGTTAACATGGAGATGCAATGTTAACACAGAGATACAATGTTAACAAAGAGATACAATGTTAACACAGAGATACGTTAACACAGAAATACAATGTTAACACAGATATACAATGTTAACAGAGATACGATGTTAACAAAGAGATACAATGTACTTAATATTGGAAGAACAAATACTGTCAATGTATACAGCCTTAACAACATCAACCTAGAGAAGTCGACTTGTGAAAGAGACCTAGGGGTACTTGTAAGCCCGGACCTACGGCCTAGAAAACAGTGCGTTGATGTTCGAAATATGGCAAACAGAGTATTGGATTTTATATCTAGAAGTGTAAGTAACAAGAGTGCAGAGGTCTTATTGCAACTATATCTTGCGCTAGTCAGGCCGCACCTCGGTGCAGCGAAGAATGACGAAAATGATTCCGGGACTTAGACACCTTCCATATCAGGATAGGTTAAAGAAACTAAACTTGCATTCCCTAGAAAGACGAAGAGTGCGGGGAGATATGATAGAAGTATTCAAGTGGGTGAATGGAATCAATAAAGAAGATATAGATAAAGTTCTTATAATATCCGAGCAGGATAGGACTCGAAGCAACGGATTTAAGTTGGATAAGTTTAGGTTTAGGAGGGAGATAGGAAGGCACTGGTTCACAAATAGAGTGGTGGACGAGTGGAACAAGCTTAGCAACTTTGTAGTAAGTGCTGGAACGCTGGAAAGTTTCAAAAGGAGGCTAGATAGATTCATGGTAGTAACTCGACAGGAGCTGCCATGCACAGGCCAACCGGCCTATTGCAGACTCCTTATTTTCTTATGTTCTTATGTTCAAAGAGATACAATGTTAACACAGAGATACAATGTTAACACAGTGATACAATGTTAACACAGAGAAACAATGTTAACAAAGACATACAATTGTTAACACAGATACAATGTTAACACAGAAATACAATGTTAACACAGAGATGCAATGTTAATCTCGTTAATCAGCTGAAACACCAAGAGCAGTATGACAGTGACAGTATGATTGACAGTATGACAGTGACAGTGAGTGACAGTAAGAGTGACGGTATGAGTAACAGTATGATTGACAGTATGACAGTGACAGTGAATGACAGTATGAGTGACGGTATGACAGTGACAGTATGATTGACAGAATGACAGTGACAGTGAGTGACAGTAAGAGTGACGGTATGAGTGACAGTATGATTGACAGTATGACAGTGACAGTGAATGACAGTATGAGTGACGGTATGACAGTGACAGTATGATTGACAGAATGACAGTGACAGTATTATTGACAATATGACAATGACAGCATGATTGACAGTATGACAATGAAAGTATGAATGACAGTTTGACAATGACAGTATGAGTGACAGTATGTCAATGACAACCGCAAAAAGAGAAAAGAGGGAAAAGAGGGTAGTGGCAGAGAGCAGTGGCAGGGGGTAGTGGTAGGGGATAGTGGCAGAGGGTAGTGGTAAGGGGTAGTGGCAGAGGGTAGTGACAGGGGGTAGTGGCAGAGGGTAGTGGCAGAGGATAGTGGCTGAGGGTAGTGGCATGGGGCAGTGGCAGAGGGTAGATGCAGGGGGTAGTGGCAGGGGGTAGTGACAGAGGGTAGTGACAGAAGGTAGTGGCAGAGGGGTAATTAGGGGGTAATGGCAGCAGAGGGTAGTGGCAGGAGTGGCGGAGTCCTTCAGGGGAGCATCCTCTCCCCCACCCTATATTTTATCTACACAAGTGACACTCCGACTCCTACTAGAATAGGAAACGAAGATATTATGTTTGCAGACGACATCACTCAAATAACAACACATCAAGGAAAATCGCGAGCGTTACAGGTCGACAACACCAGGCGGGAAATAGAGAGGGTAAATACAGTAACCCCGAAAAAAAAATGGAAAATCCAAACCAGTCTCCCGAAATTCACAGTGATACCCTTATGCAGAAGGAAAGCCTATCCATTAGTAACCAATAATGCCCAGATAGAATTCAAAGGCAGAGACACACCTCCTGGGCCTGCATATATCCACGACAGGTTACTCCCATTATGTCCACACCAGGAAGGAAAAGGCAAGAAGAGAGCTGAAAAAACTATACCGCTTTAAAGAGCTTCCTGAGAAAATAAAACTCCGCCTGGTTACATCATTTATCATACCGATATTAACTTACCCAGCAATACCTCTTCATACTATGAGCACCACTCAAATATTAAAATTACAGGTGGTCCAAAATGAAGCCCTAAGATTCGTCACAGGTCAAAGACACCCCTTCACCAGAACCAAAGCAGAGCTACATAGAGACCTGAGAATAAAACCCATTAACCAGCAACTGCACACTCTGGCCAGCAGAATCTGACAAAAGATACAACAATCAGAGCCAGAACTCCTTCAAAGACTCCCACCAGATAACGACAACAACCATACATGGTTCCCAAAAAGTTACCAAGTCTCAAAAGGTCCATTACTGACCCCCGATCTATACGGCCAGGCAATAGACAACCTTCCCAGACCAGCATCCGCCAGTAGGGTCGGCGGAATATGAAATAAGGCCCTCAAAACACCCATATATGGGACAGGGTAGGATGTCTAGTGCCTGTGTCGACAGACAATAACTAACCCATGACACAACCCTAACACACTAGTAGCTTAGCTAACCCACAGCAGGGCGGTCAGCCCGCCCTCTCTTACCTCCTCCTAAATTTCTTATATATTTTAACTATAACTTCCTTCCCCCACCTCTAATCTTCTTTCACCCCTCCTTTCTCTACACACACAAAAAAGGAGGTAGTGGCAAGGAGGTAGAAGCAAAGGGTAGTGGCAGGGGGTAGTGGTTGAGGGTAGTAAAAAGGGGTAGTGGCAGAGGGTAGTGGGTCAAGGAACACTGAATAAATAGATGAAATACCCCATAGAGAGAGAGAGAGAGAGAGAGAGAGAGAGAGAGAGAGAGAGAAGAGAGAGAGAGAGGCGTGGCAGAGTGCGAGAGAACAGGAGGGGTACGGGGAGTGGAGGGAGGGAAGGGGGGGGGGGGAATGCGGCCAGGGTGGAGAATTGGGAACGTGCGCTGCAGTGTCCTACCTCCCTCCTCCCCTCCTTCCGTCCCTCCCTCCCTTCTTTTCCTTCTCTTCCTTCTCTTCCTTTCTCTACCTCTCTCCGTCCCTCCTACCACCATCACCAACCACAGCTATCACCACCACTAAACCAACCACCACTACTACGATCACCATCGTCACTCACACCAGTACCACTACCACTATTAACCACTACCAACACCACCACTATTAACCACTACCAACATCACCACTATTAACCACTACCACTACCACCACTATTAACCACTACCTACACCACCACTATTAACCACTACCACCACCACCACCAGGTCCTTGCCCCGCCCCTCTTCTATGTGACGCAAGAGAATTTTCCGGAGTCTCGCTGGATGGTGACATGGCGGTCCTGTTGCTTCACACATACATACATATACATACATACATACATACATACATACATACATACATACTGTACATACATATATACATGAAGAAGTAAGGAAGGAAGGAGTGAATGAAGGAAGAAAGGAAGGGAGGGAGGGAAGGACAGAAGGAAGGAAGGAAGGAAGGAAGGAAGGAGAGGGAGAAAGAGAAAGGGATAGAGAGAGAGGGAGAAAGAGAGAGAGTGAGTTGGGTCAAGATCACAGCGGCTCCGGATGCAGGTCAACGGGTCACACCTAAGACACAATGCGAAGGTGTGTGTGTAATAATAATAATACTAATAATAATAATAATAATAATAATTAACGGTTTATTGAAAGAGCTTGGCAGCCAGAAGGCTGAAAATATACAGTTACATATTTGGGGAATGGGTTTCGAATTACAAATAATATACAAGTAACATAAGTGACACAAATAAGATATATAATAACTAGATGGGGAAAAGCTCAAACTACAGTTCATTTCAACATAGTGACAGTGCAAGGAGTAGTGTTTACTGGGAGTGAATACACTGGTTTATTACAAGTTACTGATAATTTTTACAATGGTTGGGACTGGGCTGTTCTTATAGCGATCAGTTCGTGCACGTATGGGCTGGATGCGGTTGTGGTGTCGAACAGCAATTCTCGGGCTAGGGATCTCAGGTGGTAGTAGGAGCCGGTGTCGAGGATGGTGTAGAAGCTTCTTACCAAATTTGCAGATGAGGTCGTGGTGATGGTCAGTGAGAGTCGAAAGGGTCAGTGTGTTGAGCGCTTCTTGATATGTGGAGTAGGAAGGGGAGAGAATAATCTTGCATGCCCTCTTTTGCATTTTTTCTAGGTGTTTACGTTGTGTGGCATTTAGGTTGGAAGACCAGGTGGGGGAGGCATAGGTGAGCTTGGGAAGTATGAATGTTGTGTAAACACTGAGGAGCTCGGGTGCAGGAACTCCGAGGGATTTGAGTCGGCGGAGGAGGTGGAGACGGAAACTGGAGGATTCGACAACTTCACTGACGTGTGGTTTCCAATTTAGTTTGTTGTCTATGGTGACGCCGAGGAGCTTCGTGGAATCTACAACCTGGAGTGTGTTCGGACCTAGAGTAATGGAAGGAGGTGGGACAATGTCGGAGGAGAGGTTGATGTGCATAACCATGGTCTTGGTATGGTTGATGGTGACATGGTTGTTGGTGGCCCAGTTTTGGAGACTGTTCAATAAATCCTGAAGGGCGGTATAGTTGGGAGCAGAATTGTTGACGTTGATCCCAATGGTGGAGTCGTCGACATATTTCCAGCGAGCAGGGGTTTCTCTTAGGGCATCATTGATGAGCATAAGGAAGCAGAGTGGTCCCATCTTGGTGCCTTGGGGGACGCCACAGGTGAGTGACTGAAAGGTGGAGACAGCCCCTCGGAAGCGTACAGCTTGGCGTCGGTCACTGAGGAAGTCTGTAAGCCATGGTATAAGACTTCTCCGAAGCTCGAGGTCAATAGCTTTGTTGATGATTATATTGTGGTCGACTAGGTCGAATGCTTTAGTGAAATCAATGAAGGCGACAGCTACAGACGTTTTTCGTTTCTCGAGATGGCGGTATATGTAATCGAGAAAGCTGACAAGACAGTGAGTGGTGGAAGAAGTTTTCATGTTGCCAAATTGCTGAGGGTCTACGACTCCTGCAATATCAGCATAAGCCCAGTCGAACACAAAACTTTCACAGATTAGGCTGGGTATTGGGGTGATTGCAATAGGTTGTAGCTGATTTAAGGATTGTAGGCTGGTTGACTTGGGCACTGGTGATACATAAGAGGTCTTCCAGTCAGCTGGGCATCTGGCTTGACTGAGAGAAGCATTAATGATGGAGCATAGGGGTTTAGCAAGCTCCGGGGAGAACTCCTTGAAGAGTTTCATTGGTAAGTCAATGGGGGTGGTAGAGCGTTTTAATTTTAGTTTGTCCAGGCGTTTTGCTACTTCGAATTCTTCTACTAAGTCAGTGGGAAGGGGGGCTGGTAGGTAAGCAGGAAGAGTGGTCGTGTCAAGCCGGGGGAGCGTCTGGCATATAGTAGTGAAATGGTTATTTGTTTGCTCAGCTACGTCAACATTAGTGAGATGGCTAAGGAAGGGGAGGGGGTGTGTCTTATTGTTTAGTCCACAGAGTTCTTTAAGCTTACCATACCATTGACTGATGTTGGTCTGCTTCAGGTGTTGTAATTTGGTTGGGTAGTGGGACTTCTTTGCAGTGCGTATTTCGCGGATGACTCGGTTGCGAAGGGACCTGTAGCGGATGTGGTCATTGAGATGTAAGGCTCTGTCTCTCTGTTGCATAAGTCTTTTGATCCGAGGTGTGATCCAGGGCAAGTCAGCTGGGTGAGATCTGACGGACTTCTCGGGGAAGAAGTGGTGGTGAGCTTCCGTGGTGGTGTTGGTATAATTTATCCATTTGGTTTCCACGTCATCCACGCTAAGTACTTCAGTCCAGGGATGGTGAACTATCCACTGCCCGAAGAGGCGCATTGCAGAGTCAGTAATCGGCCTGTAGGTCTTGATGTAGGGTCTCTGTACTTGAGTGGGAGTGGCAGCTGGGGACCAGAGCACTGATAAGTGTGTGCTACACCCGATAGGAGGCATTGGTTGAGGTGGTTGGTACTGGTCCGCTAAGTCAGTTAAGATAAGGTCAAGGGTATTTTGACCGTGTGTGGGGAAGGTCACAACTTGTGATAGTGATAGCTGGTCCTGGATATCAGTGGTGTCAATTTCATTAATATCCCCACATAATACTAACTTGGCACATGGGTACCTAACTCTGAGGTGGTCTGAGGTGGTGATGAGATGATTGATAAGAGTGTCTCTGGTGGGTGAGCGAGGCGGATGGTATGCCACACAGATTATGATGGAAGCAGTGTTGCGCGGGTGGGCCCGTGGCACAACACGTACCCACGTGTGTGTGTGTGTGTGTGTGGTCAGGATATTATGGCACTGAATGTTACACAGTGTTTCAATTACATTATTTGTTTAGTTCTATACATAAAGGGTAACTTATTCACAAATGCTTCAGTACAGGCGTGTGAGGCAGTATGTCTGGCCTCACACGTTGTTATTCACATTTACGTGGGAGGTATTCAAGCACATTGTGTATTTGGTTCTGTACATGAGAATTGATATAGTTACTAAGTGCAAAAAAGTGGATACAATCTTAATATGTCGGCTATCTTGCCATTAGAGATGAAGTGTTGTGCCATTTCACACACAGTGTGCTTGGACCTGTCCCTGAAAGGTTCTAGGCAGTAAGAGGAGTGAGGGAGAGTGACACCCACACCGCCCATACCTGACTGGAGGGAAGGATTACTGTTTCATCCAACACTTTATATACGTATGTACTGTTCACTCTTCCTTCTCCTCCTTCTCTTCCTACTTCTCCTCCCCCATCCGCCTCCTTCTTCTCTTCCTCTAAATCCTTTATCTCCTCCTCTACCCCTCTCCTTCCTTCCTTCTCCGCCTCCTTCTCTTAATTCATCCTCATCTTCCGACTCTTCCTCAGCCTCCCTCTTCTTCTTCCTCTCTCCTCCGCCTCTTCCTCTTTCTTCTCCTCATTGTCCTCCTCTTCCTCCTCCTTCAAGTTGGTTCTCGGAAAATAATTCATCGTTAAAAAAAGGACAATTATCGTTCGAGGGGTACAAGGGTTCGAGGGTAAGGGGGGTTAGGGGGTTAAGGGGTTCGGTGCTTCAAGAGTTCAGGGATTCGGTTCTTCAGGGGGTTCAGAATTCGGTACTTCAGGGGTTCAGGATTCGGTGCTTCAGGGTTTCAGGGATTCGGTGTTTCAAGGGTTCGGTGAAAGGTTCTAATACACGGGTCTGGTGTTGGTGTACGGAGAAGGAAGACGTCAACACCAGGTTACCCTTATGTGATGGTAACTTAGAGAGAGAGAGAGAGAGAGAGAGAAAACAAAGTACAACATGATGTCTTCCAGAGAGAGAGAGAGAGAGAGAGAATTCATATAGCCACGACGTGCTTATCACACACACACACACACACACACAATACAAGAGTACACATGAGGCTAAATTAATGTTGGCAACAGTGAGATTTGATCCAGTAGACTGTCTGTTTCTGTCTGCCCGTCTGTCTATCCCTGTCTTTGTCTCTCACTATATCTCTCTGTCTGTCTGTCTGTCTGTCTGTCTCCCTGTGCTTCGTTGTCTGTCTCTCTCTCTCTCTCTCTCTCTCTCTCTCTCTCTCTCTCTCTCCCCGTCTGTTTGCCTCTGGTTCTCTGTCTGTCTGCCTACGGTTCACTCTCTCTTTGTCTCCCCGCCCGTCTGCCCCTGCTTCTCTGTCTGCCTGTCTCCCCCGTCTGTCTGCCCCTGCTTCTCTGTCTGCCTGTCTCCCCCGTCTGTCTGCCCCTGCTTCTGTCTCTCTGGCAATAAATCAGCAAGGACAGAACATGGCCGGGTGCCAGGGGCCAGCTCTACACACTCGCATGTTCGCCAGATAAATTTACCTCGTAAGAGACGCAATAACACTCCCAGCTTACGAGAAATCACAAAATAACACTAAAATAACAAAGAACCATTAAAATAGATAATATAAATAACAAAAAACACTAAAACAAATAAAACAAAAGTAACAAATAAAAAAAACGAAAAAAAATAAAAAATAAAAAAAATAAAAAATAAAAAATAACTATTAAATAACACACAAATAACAAAACTAAAAAAATAACAAAACTAAAAACAACAAAGACACGTTTCCTTGTTTAGATATATTCATTTAACATGAGATGGAAGATAAATATTAACCTGTATACTCGTAAGTTAGTATTATCCCGATAAACTGATGTTAAGTTAAGAGTCTGAAGAGTTAATTTGGATTTTATATTAACATGTAATTTATGACATTAAACAGTTAGATATATTCTCCTATCATCAGTCAGCCAGCCAGTCAGCCAACCATACCAGCCAGCCAGCCAACGAACCAGCCAACCATACCAGCCAGCCAGCCAACGAACCAGCCAACCATACCAGCCAGCCATACCAGCCAGCCAGCCAACGAACCAGCCAACCATACCAGCCAGCCAGCCAACGAACCAGCCAACCATACCAGCCAGCCAGCCAACGAACCAGCCAACCATACCAGCCAGCCATACCAGCTAATACATCAAACTATGAGTCATAACTCTCCTATATAACGTTTGTAAGTGTCTCTGGCTGCATGGTGGGACATTAATAACTATCCCACAACCCAGAGAGGTTATAACAACAACGACAACAATAATAATAACAATGAAAGCAATAGTAACAACAACAACAACAATAATAATATCAATAATAATAACAATAATAACAACAATAATAACAATAATGATAATAACAATAATGATGATAATAATAACAACAATAATAGCAACAACAACAATAATAATAACAAAACGACAACAACCTCCCACATTTCACAACCACCCACAACCCCCAGCCCCCCCCCCCCCCCCGGGCCTCCACCACTTAGCATATTCACTGATAAAATTTCGGTTCCTCTTGCATTAAACTGTGGGAATTATCTCAGTTGGTGAGAGAGAGAGAGAGAGAGAGAGAGAGAGAGAGAGAGATGGTTAATATTTTACCCCAAGGTCATTCTTCATTCAGTGGAATTTTTATGACATTCCGAAGGTGATGGTGGTGATGGGTGGTGGTGGTGGTGGTAGTGATTGGTGGTGGTGGTGCATGTGGTAGCGGTGGTTGGTTGTGGTGGTTGGTGGTGGCAGTGAAAAAAGACATTATCAGTCAGATCAGTAAAGGAATTTTAGATTGGTTAAATGCAGGTAAATTATATCTGGTTATGACCAACACACATACCCAACCACGGCCACGACCAACACACATACCCAACTACGGCCACGACCAACACACATACCCAACTACGGCCACGACCAACACACATACCCAACTACGACCACTACCAACACACATACACAACTACTGACACGACCAACACACATACCCAACTACGGCCACGACCAACACACATACCCAACTACGGCCACGACCAACACACATACCCAACTACGGCCACGACCAACACACATACACAACTACTGACACGACCAACACACATACCCAACTACGGCCACGACCAACACACATACCCAACTACGGCCACGACCAACACACATACCCAACTACGGCCACGACCAACACACATACCCAACTACGGCCACGACCAACACACATACACAACTACGACCACGACCAACATACATATCCAACCACGGCCACGACCAACACACATACCCAACCACGGCCACGACCAACACACATACCCAACTACGGCCACGACCAACACACATACCCAACTACGGCCACGACCAACACACATACCCAACTACGGCCACGACCAACACACATACACAACTACGACCACGACCAACATACATACCCAACCACGGCCACGACCAACACACATACCGAACTACGGCCACGACCAACACACATACCCAACTACTGCCACGACCAACACACATACACAACTACGGCCACGACCAACATACATACCCAACTACGGCCACGACCAACACACATACACAACTACGGCCACGACCAACATACATACCCAACTACGGCCACGACCAACACACATACCCAACTACGGCCACGACCAACACACATAAACTACGGCCACGACCAACACACATACCCAACTACGGCCACGACCAACACACATACCCAACTACGGCCACGACCAACACACATAAACTACGGCCACGACCAACACACATACCCAACTACGGCCACGACCAACACACATACACAACTACGACCACTACCAACACACATACACAAATACGGCCACGATCAACACACATACCCAACCACGGCCACGACCAACACACATACCCAACTACGACCACTACCAACACACATACCCAACCACGGCCACGGCCAACACACATACCCAACTACGGCCACGGCCAACACACATACCCAACTACGGCCACGACCAACACACATACCCAACTACGGCCACGACCAACACACATACCCAACTACGGCCACGACCAACACACATACCCAACTACGACCATTACCAACACACATACACAAATACGGCCACGACCAACACACATACCCAACCACGGCCACGACCAACACACATACCCAACCACGGCCACGACCAACGCACATACACAACTACTGACACGACCAACACACATACACAACTACTGACACGACCAACACACATACCCAACCACGGCCACGACCAACACATACCCAACCACGGCCACGACCAACACACATACTCAACCACGGCCACGACCAACACACATACATAACTACAGCCACGACCAACACACATACCCAACTACGACCACTACCAACACACATACACAAATACGGCCACGGCCAACACACATACCCAACTACGGCCACTACCAACACACATACCCAACTACGGCCACGACCAACATACATACCCAACTACGGCCACGACCAACACACATACACAACTACGGCCACGACCAACACACATACCCAACTACGGCCACGACCAACACACATACACAACTACGGCCACGACCAACACACATACCCAACTACGGCCACGACCAACACACATACCGAACTACGGCCACGACCAACACACATACCCAACTACGGCCACGACCCATACACATACTCAACCACGGCCACGACCAACACACATACCCAACTACGGCCACGACCAACACACATACCCAACTACGGCCACGACCAACACACATACCCAACTACGGCCACGACCAACACACATACCCAACCACGGCCACGACCAACACACATACCGAACTACGGCCACGACCAACACACATACCCAACTCCTGACACGACCAACACACATACCCAACCACGGCCACGACCAACACACATACCCAACTACGGCCACGACCAACACACATACACAACTACTGACACGACCAACACACATACCCAACCACGGCCACGACCAACACACATACCCAACTACGACCACTACCAACACACATACCCAACTACGGCCACGACCAACACACATACCCAACTACGGCCACGACCAATGGAACAAACTTTCCTACTGACAATAACTGAACTGGGTCGGAGCTATGACTCACAACTCTTTATTTATCAGGCATCTCCTGTCCCTGACGCAACACCCTAAACCAGCCCAGCCAAACCCTTCCTAGCCAAGCCCAGCCTAGCCCATTCCTGTCCTAGCCCAGTACATCCATGTCCTAGCCCAGTCCACCCATGTTCTAACTCCGCCCAGCCCGTTCTAGCCAATCCCACTCATTTCGTAGCCCAGCCCAGCCCACTCATGACCTTGCCTAGCCCTGCACGTCCTAGCCCACTCTTGTCCTAGCCCAGTACATCAATGTCCTAGGCCAGCCCAGCCCGTTCTAGCCAGGCACAGTCCTTTCCCAGCTCAGCCCAGCCCATCCTAGCCAATCCCACTCATTTCCTAGCCCAGCACACCCCAGCCCAGCCTAGCCCAGTCCAGCGTACAGTGTCTTGTCTGTATATATTCATTGCTCAACGTATCACTCACGTATAACCTACAGTAGTCCTTCAATTTAGCTGTTCCTTGAGGCAGTCGAGTGTGACATGACGGATGAAAACTTAAAAATAAGGACGAAGATAGATGAGGAAAGATACGATAAGAAATGAAGGGGAACCACTGCATCCTCTCTCTCTCTCTCTCTCTCTCTCTCTAAGTCATTGGATGTCGTTCACTCACTCTACCATTAACTTTGCCACTCACACTGCCATTCACTCTGCCACTCACTCTGTCACTTACTCTGCCACTCACACTGCCACTCACTCTGTCACTCATTCTACCACTCACACTGCCACTCACTCGGCCATTCACTCTACCACTCACACTGCCACTCTGCCAGTCGCTCTGCCATTCACTCTGCCACTCACTCTGCCACTCACACTGCCACTCTGCCAGTCACTCTGCCACTCTGCCAGTCACTCTGCCATTCACACTACCACTCACACTACCACTCACTCTACCACTCACTGTCACTCACTCTGCCACTCACTCTGTCACTCACACTACCATTCATTCTGCCACTCACACTACCACTCACTCTGCCACTCACACTACCACTCACACTGCCACTCACTCTGCCACTCACTCTACCACTCACTCTGCCACTCACACTACCACTCACACTACCACTCACTCACACTGCCACTCACTGTGCCACTCACACTACCACTCACTCTGTCACTCATTCTGCCACTCACACTGTCACTCACGCTGCCACTCACACTGCCACTCACTCTGCCACTCACTCTACCACTCACTCTGCCACTCACACTACCACTCACACTACCACTCACTGTCACTCACACTACCACACACTTTGCCACTCACACTACCACTCACTGTCACTCACACTGCCACTCACACTGTCACTCACACTGCCACTCACTCTGTCACTCACTCTGCCACACTACAATAAGGTATAACTCTTCATCAACATATCTTACTGAATGTATATCTGGGTATAACTACACCTTGGGTATACTTAGGGAGGTATACTCATACATAGTGAAGATGGCAGGAGGGGAGGTGTATCTTGGTGTGTGTGTGTGTGTGTGTGTGTGTGGGAGGTGTACATGTGTATTTTAGGGTGTAGGAAGATGAAGACATAAATGTTGTAAACAAAACCGTCAGACTATCAACAAAGGGAAAGGTCACTGTTGCAGCGAGAGCAAACAACAACCAAACAATTACTAGTTCCTGGAATACTGGAGACACACACACACACACACGTATCTCCTGTGCTGGACGACCTGCAGTCACGTGAAGGTTAGGTTGGGTTGGGTTGGGTTCTGTTAGGTTAGGTTAGGTTAAGTTAGGTTGGCTTGGCTTGGGTTGGGTTCTGTTAGGTTAGGTTAGGTTAGGTTGGGTTGGGTTGGCTTGGCTTGGCTTGGCTTGGGTTGGGTTCTGTTAGGTTAGGTTAAGTTAGATTAGGTTAGGTTAGGTTGGGTTGGGTTAGGTTGGGTTGGGTTGGCGTGGGTTGGGTTCTGTTAGGTTAGGTTAAGTTAGATTAGTGTGTTTATATAACTCGATCAAATAAACTAGGGTGTCCAATATTCACACGATCCCTTTTTCTCAACACACATACACAGACTCCTCCCCCCAACATACCCAGAGTTTAATACACAACCTATTGACACCTGAGCATTCTTCTGCCCTGACCCTGTACACCTGCACCACACACCTGTAGACCAAGCCTGCACCACACACCTGTAGACCAAGCATGATGACCGGACTCCTTGATGTGTTTGTGTTTGTCTTACCCTGACGCTTCATAGGGGTGTAGTAAATGTTGTTCGTCTATATGTTTTTAATATGAGGTTAATGACGATTGTTTTAGGTTTAATGTGAGGTTAATGACGATTGTTTTAGGTTTAATGTGTGGTTAATGACGATTGTTTTAGGTTTAATGTGAGGTTAATGACGATTGTTTTAGGTTTAATGTGAGGTTAATGACGATTGTTTTAGGTTTAATGTGTGGTTAATGACGATTGTTTTAGGTTTAATGTGTGGTTAATGACGATTGTTTTAGGTTTAATGTGTGGTTAATGACGATTGTTTTAGGTTTAATGTGTGGTTAATGACGATTGTTTTAGGTTTAATGTGTGGTTAATGACGATTGTTTTAGGTTTAATGTGTGGTTAATGACGATTGTTTTAGGTTTAATGTGTGGTTAATGACGATTGTTTTAGGTTTAATGTGTGGTTAATGACGATTGTTTTAGGTTTAATGTGTGGTTAATGACGATTGTTTTAGGTTTAATGTGAGGTTAATGACGATTGTTTTAGGTTTAATGTGTGGTTAATGACGATTGTTTTAGGTTTAATGTGTGGTTAATGACGATTGTTTTAGGTTTAATGTGTGGTTAATGACGATTGTTTTAGGTTTAATGTGTGGTTAATGACGATTGTTTTAGGTTTAATGTGTGGTTAATGACGATTGTTTTAGGTTTAATGTGTGGTTAATGACGATTGTTTTAGGTTTAATGTGTGGTTAATGACGATTGTTTTAGGTTTAATGTGTGGTTAATGACGATTGTTTTAGGTTAATGTGTGGTTAATGACGATTGTTTTAGGTTTAATGTGTGGTTAATGACGATTGTTTTAGGTTTAATGTGTGGTTAATGTTGACAGTGATGCTCTAAGTGTTATTAAAATTCACTGGAACACACACACACACACACACACACACACACACTACTACTACTACTACTTTCTGTCACTCGGAATAGAGTATGACGATCATCCAGCTATGATACAATGATATGAGTTATTAGGGATGTCACCTTCATTGGTGAGTTTTGGGGTGACTAAAGAGGCCGATACGGGACCTGCAGCGTCGAGCACAGATGTTGCACATGTGGAGGGCTACATCCAGTGTGAGAGGGGCGGTGACAGCGTCTTTCCGGCGTTGGAGCTTATCTGCCTCGGTTTGCACTCGGGCTAACTCGAAAGTATTGACACCTTCCCGTGTGGTGCTCCTCCAAGCGTTACTATGTGGAGTGATCGTCTCCCAGGTAAGGGGTCGATTTGGCACTTTTTCAGGTTTGTCTTAAGACTATCACTATACCTTTTCAACTGCCCGCCGGGGTTACGTTTACTATTCGTTAGGTGACTGTAAAGTAGCTGCTTTGGCAGTCTACTGTCGTCCATGCGGTGTAACATGGCCAGTCCAACGTAGTTCTTCATGGATAATGGTAGCCTCGATGCTCCTGCAGATGGTTCTTGTACGCCTCACACCCATCCAGGCTCCGGATTCACCAATGATCGTACGTTTGTCTGTGTATTTTATTTTACCTCCTGGCTCTGATGACAGATATAAACAACAGAGCATCAGGTCACAATAGGATCTAGAGTCGAGTGAGTCAGTTTAGTTACGACCTCATATTTCCACTGAGAGAGAGAGAGAGAGAGAGAGAGAGAGAGAGAGAGAGAGAGAGAGAGAGAGGAAAATAGAGGAAAATAGAGAGAAAGAAAACAAAATATACAGAAAGATAAGAGAGAGCAAGAGATAAAACGGGGAGAAAAATGGAGAAAACGAATAAAACTCTGAGAATCCGGGATGCGGATTCCTCACTACCTGACGCTGGTCGTGTTTATCAACAACGCCACCAGGATACAATGATGTCCTCGAATGACGTCATTATCTATACCGGAAATTCGTAAATAATCCGGATACAAAATTAAGTCAATATTTACCCGTTATTCTGTCCACGTAACCCGGATTAGCGTATAATTAACGTAACCAGGATAGAGTGTATATTTAACGCAAGCCTCCTCCTCCTTCCTGCCTCCTCTCCTTCTTCCTTCCTCCTCTCCTTCTTCCTTCCTCCTCTCCTTCCTTCCTCATTTCCTCCTCCTCTTCTTCCTTCCTCCTCCTCTCCTTCTTCCTTCCTCCTCTCCTTCTTCCTTCCTCCTCTCCTTCCTTCCTCATTTCCTCCTCCTCTTCTTCCTTCCTCCTCCTCTCCTTCTTCCTTCCTCCTCTCCTCCCCTTCTTCCTTCCTCCACTTCCTTCTCCTCCTGTTCTTCTTCCTTTCTTTCCTCTTATTCCTACCTCCTCCATTTCTTCCTCTTCTTCCTCCTCCTCTCATCGTACCATGTAATAGATTCCCACTCCACTTATCTCTATAACATCAAAACACAAGAATCACACAACTATAGAAATAAATGATCTGAGGAAGACCAACTTAGGGCGTTCTTGTCTGACTAATCTATTAACATTCTTTTCAGCTGTTTTCGAATCAGTGGACGAGGGGCACGATTATGATGTGGTATATCTCGACCTTAGCAAAGCCTTCGACAGAGTCTCCCACGAAAGACTAATACGATAAGTAGGGGTTCATGGAATTGGAGGAGATATTCTAAAATGGATGAGGTCGTGGTTACAGGACAGGAAATGGCGAGTAAGCATTAACGGCACTAAATCCGACTGGGGTAACGTCACTTGTGGAGTACCCCAAGCTCAGTACTTGGACCATTATTATTTATTATATACATAAACGACATATCTTGCGCTTGTGAGACCTCACTTGGATTACGCAGTTCAATTCTGGTCACAGTACTACAGAATGATTATAGAATCCCTAGAAAGAATTCAGAGGAGAATGACAAGACTAATCCAGGGCATTAGGAACCTTGAGTACAGAGGCAGGTTAAAGCATCTTAATTTGCACTCCCTCGAGAGACGTAGATTGAGGGGCGACATGATAGAGGAGTATAAACAAAGGTGATATAACAAAGGTACTCAAACTATCCAACCAGGAGCGAACTCGTAACAATGGTTTTAAATTAGACAAATTTAGATTTAGGAGCGATATAGGTAAACATTGTTTTGGAAATAGAGTAGTGGACAAGTGGAACAAATTACCAAATATCATTAACTCGAATACGCTGGATAGCTTCAAACTTAGGTTGGGTGAATACATGAACAATAGGGGTTGGGTGTAAATGGGTTTACCCAGTATGGACCGATAGGCCCGCTGCATTCTTAGGTTCTTATGGAACTGTAACGTCAAACAACTCACGACGTCAAACAACTCGTGACGTCATCATAGAGGTGTGGCGGGACTCACCTGACGGCACAACACCTCAGACCATCCTCACCTGTAATTAAAAACATGGCATCAGTATGGAAACGAGAGCATGAAGTTATCACACTGAATCTAACCTAATCAGTCCTTTCCTAATTCATCCAAGGTTAACCTAATCTAACCTAAGCCTAACCTAAGCTACTCTAACCAAAGCTAACCTAACCTAAACCAAGCCAAACATAGACTCACTTAATAAGCTAAGCTAACCTAACCTAAACCAAGCCAAACCTAGACTCACTTAATAAGCTAAGCTAACCTAACCTAAACCAAGCCAAACTTACACTTACTTACCCTAAGCTAAGCTAAGCTAACCTAACCTAACCTACACTAACCTTCTCTAAGGGCGAGGTCAAATACGAATACTAATTAGGTATACATATATTACTACACAAGTTAACAGCATCCATTATAACAGTTTATAAGTCTAAGTTAAATAAGTATCTTTCAGGTGTACAATTACTTATTCATTTCTAAGTGACTATAGAGTTTTATCGGTATTTTAAGAAGTTTTCGCTATTTAATACTTTTATTTTCGCTATATGCCAAACAAACATTTTTCGCTGTATAGAAAACATTGTCCTGGTATTTTTTTTCTTGTTTTAACATTTATTTTTACTTGGAACATTTTTGTTGTTGGTGTAATATAAATTGTT
>CAUDMG010003294.1:1187500-1200000 GCA_958450375.1 Homarus gammarus | reverse complement strand
AATGTTTGTATTAGATCACCTGAAGATTAGACACCCCAGCTTATTTCACCTGAAGCTTAGACACCCCAGCTTATTTCATCTGATAATTAAATAAACACTCTAACGCTACTTGGGTTAGGTTAAATAGGTTAAAGTACTCTAAGTTAGGAGAGGTTTGATATAGTTAAGTTAGTATAAGTTAGAATAGGTTAGCGTTTGGTTAGGTAGGTTTTTTCTTACGGACATTAGTCCACCCGGGCACAGGTTACTGATCCACATCGGGGCCTGGGGAGCGGAGGGCTAAAAAATGAGAATGATAATAATAGTAACAATAATAAGAATAAAAACTAAAAAAAACTACGACTGCTGCTACAACTACTTTTTTTTTTTTTTTTTTTTTTTTTTTTTTTTAACGTGGCCTCCAGCCTCCCCCAATAGCCACACCTTCGCCACCATTTATTTACCTTAATATTAAATATCCTAATACATAAGAAGCTATCCTAACTGTGTTAAATTAGTTGAGCCGCAGGTCTATGCGGCATTCAGTGACTGTAGCCTCATCGTCAATATCTGCAGCAGTTGTCGGAGTAGGAACAGAAGCTCTCGTTCCCCTGAGGCAGAGCAAAGCTGACCGAAGGAGAGAGAAGGACAGTCGACATCTCATCCAGGCTGTAACATAACTTCTGGGCTGCTGCTTCTGTTCGGAGATCAACTCCGCGAGTCTGGCGTAGAAACATCTTGCACTACTACTACTACTACTACTACTACTACTAATAATAATAATAATAATAATAATAATAAAGAACCATAAAGAAACACAAAAAATGAAAAAAAGGTCAACAGTGAGAAACAATATATGTATGTTGTGTTGTCAAAGTAAGAAAAACAATCAAGACCCTACAATTGTGTGTAAATGAGGCAGAAAGTCAGATCACCAACCTAGGACTTGGTCACATATGGCAACAGGGTCTATCATTAGACAATACATTATGCTTCCAATATCTTCCCAGGCGGTAGTACCTCCCTGTTTGATAGCTGTCTACTACCTAGGTTAGATTAGGTTAGATTAGATTAGTTTAGGTTAGGTTGGCTTAGGTTACATTAGGTTAGATTAGATTAGGTTAGGTTAGGTTGGCTTAGGTTAGATTAGGTTTGATTAGGATAGGTTGGGTTAGGTTAGGTTATTGACTTCCGATAGCAAGCTCCTCCCTCACTAGGACCATCTACCACAAAACCAATCTCTTCTCAGCAACAGTTATCACCCAGGAACCACCAGCCAGGTCGTCCTTCTTCACTCTTACCTCTCAAACACACTCCCCCTCCCACGACCTCTCAAGAAATACTTCCAGTACCATGACCTCTCAGACACACCCCCACGACCTCTCAGACACAGCCCCCCTACCACAACCTCTCAGACACACCGCGCAAACGCGGCCCCGCCAAGTTCAAGATAAGTAACAACACTATTGACTATGTTTCTTCTTTTAAATATCTTGGTGTTTCCGTCCCTTGTACCCTACCTGCCATACAACAGCTAACCCGCCAATGTACTGACAGACTGAGACCTCTTAGAAGTGTAGCGGGGTACAGCCCGCACTATGGTGCTAATATTAGAATTGTTAAAACAATGTACCTAGGCTATATAAGATCTCTGACAGATTACCACGCGCCAGCCCTGGTCATTCGTGGCGGGAAAGGCGTTGACAAGCTCGAGAAAGTGCAAAATAAAGCCCTCAGAATTATCCTAGGATGTCCCATGAGCACTAAAGTACTTAATATGAGGAAAGAACTAGGTATACCCAGTGTTAAAGATAGAATAATTGAAGTCAACCACATGATAGCCCTGAGGCTTCTGCGTGGTGATCCTGATAACATTGTTTCCTTAAAATTGCTAGAATGTATGAACCATGGGACTACTGAGTCTAAATGGATCCAAACTACAGCTACACATATGAAGATATTTGGACTAGACCACCTGTACAAAGTTGAGACACAACAGCGCTTCCTGCCACCCTGGCGGACAGTTCCCTTCGATATCACAATACCGACGTATCCGCCTAAAAAATTAATTATACAAAGCATTTATCTCCAACACACTGCCAAATTGAGAGCTCTTGAACACATACACACTCTACAGACTGATGATAATATCACACAGACCATCTACACTGATGGGTCTCTAAACACCGCCTGTGGGAGGGCTGGAAGTGCTATTGTTGTGACTCAACCTGACGGTAATATAATTGAGAAAGGAGTTAGAATTAACAACTGGGCATCCACTCTACAAACTGAATTAGTTGCCATACTCACAGCTATTAAATTCATTGAAACCACTGTTACTGACAGTCTCATCATCACTGACTCTCTATCCTCACTACTTGCCCTTGGTACCCTCGACTCAGGTTGTCACGCTCTTGTCTCTGAAGCCAGACACAAATATGCGTGCCTTGTTGACCGGGGTGTCAGGGTCAAACTGTTGTGGATCCCCTCTCACATAGGCCTCATAAAACATGACAGAGTTGATGCCCTCGCCAAACTCGCGTCTAACAAAGACACCGTTGAATACAATTTGGGTCTGTCAAAAAGAACCCTTAAAACTGTAATTAGGAAAGAACTTATTGATGAGTTTGACGCAAGTAGACAAGTGCAAACAGGCACTAGTCGATCCATAGGTTACCATGATGAGATGTATCAAGTGAAACATATATATGGAGCAAGTAACAAGATCACTAGATTACAAGATGTTGTAACCGCTAGAATAAGGTTAGGTTATAGGTACCTTTGGCAGTATGTTCCTCAAGCAGATGTAAACAAAACTAAATGTAAAGTGTGTGGCCATACATATGGCCACACACTTGAACACTACGTCCTCGACTGTGTGAAGATAGAACCTTTTAGGGACAGGTCCAAGCACACTGTGTGTGAAATGGCACAACACTTCATCTCTAATGGCAAGATAGCCGACATATTAAGATTAGATCCACTTTTTTGCACTTAGTAACTATATCAATTCTCATGTACAGAACCAAATACGCAATGTGCTTGAATACCTCCCACGTAAATGTGAATAACAAAGTGTGAGGCCAGACATACTGCCTCACACGCCTGTACTCACGCATTTGTGAATAAGTTACCCTTTATGTATAGAACTAAACAAATAATGTGAATGAAATACTGTGTAACATTCAGTGCCATAATATCCTGACAACGGGGGTTAATTATTATGACCCTTTGTAAACTCTACTCTGTAATCCTTTTGCGCTACCGCTCACAGGATGAGTGTGGGGTGCACAATAAAGTAGCCGCTGTAAGCGGCAAAATCAAAAATCAATCAGACACACTCCCTCAACCATGACTTCTCAAGAAATACTTCCAGTACCATGACCTCTCAAACACACTCCCCCTCCCACAACCTCTCAGATACAGCCCCACTCCCACGACCTCTCAGACACAGCCCCACTCCCACAACCTCTCAAACACACTACCATGACCTCTCAGACACACTACCATGACCTCTCAGACACACTCCTAACACCGTCTTCTGGGAATCTTCACTACGAAACCATTATAACACGTTGGGCGATACTGGAAACCTCGAACAAAAAATTCTGAAGTGTTCCCAGGTTTGTATATTGAGATGCCTAACCTAACCTAACCTAACCTGACCTGACCTGACCTGACCTTACCTAACCTAACCTAACCTAACCCAACCCAACCTAACCTGACCCAACCTAACACAACGTAACCTATTACTGAGTTCCCTACTACCTTAGCACCCCTCCTTACCGTACATAACAAGACGCCTTTAAACCAAGATCAACAAAGTGGGAATATAAAGTGTCAACATTATCACAGAGATCTATCAGTACCAGGTGTTCTCTCTAGCTCCCTCGTTCTCGGTAACTGAGGGAGGGGGAAAGGGTGGGGGGGGGGGGGAGAAGAGGGAGGGAGCAAAGGGATAGGGGGTAGCAGGGTATTTGCTCAAAACAAGGCTAATAAAGTACTTGGGTTCATACAAAGGAGTGTTTGTTACAAGACTAGTGAGGTCATCCTAAAACTGTATCTTGCTCTTGTGAGACCACACCTGGATTACGCAGTTCAGTTCTGGTCACCGTATTACAGAATGGATATAGAATCCTTATAAAGAATTCAGAGGAGAATGACAAGACTAATCCCGGGCATTAGGAACCTTGAGTACAGAGACAGGTTAAAGCATCTTAATTTACACTCCCTTGAGAGACGTAAAGCGAGGGGTGATATGATAGAGGAGTATAAGTGGAAGGCAGGGCTAAACAAAGGGGACATTACAAAGGTACTCAAACTATCCAACCAGGAGCGAACTCGTAACAATGGTTTTAAATTAGAAAAATTTAGATTTAGGCGGGAAATAGGTAAACATTGGTTTGGAAACAGAGTAGTGGATGAATGGAACAAGTTACCAAATATCATCATTAACTCGAATACGCTGAATAGCTTCAAACATAGGTTGGATGGATATATGAGCAATAGGGGTTGGGTGTAAATGGGACTGTCCAGTATGGGCCAATAGGCCCGCTACAGTTTCCCCCATTCTTATGTGCTTAAGAGCAGGGGGGGAGAAAAGCTGGGGAGAGGGGGAGGAAAGCGGAGGGGGGGGGGGGGGTGTGTGGATAATACGCGATATTTTTTCTAATCACCTCCGTTCTGGGTACAGTGGCACACAAAGAGTAATTGGCACTCGGCTCTATTACCAGTGACAGGTCTCGATACCGTGGTTATTGCCGAAAGGCTAATGACCCCCCACCTGGTGTACCGGGGGGGGGGGGGCAGGGAAGGGGAGGGAGGAACTGGAGATGGATGGGGTAGGGAGGAAGGTGGGGACGAGGTGAGGGGAGTGACGAGGTGAGGGGAGTGACGGGGAGGACTGACTCTAAACTCATTGCGGCATCATATTACCTGTGCTTTGAGGTATTGGAAGTGTAACGTAGAGTACCCCAACACCCTCCCCAACATCCTCCTCAACACTCTCCCCAACATCCTCCCCAACCCCCAAATATCCTCCCCAACACCCTCACAACACCCTCCCAACACTCTCCCCAACATCCTCCCCAACACTCTCCCAACACTCTCCCCAATATCCTCCCCAACACCCTCCCAGCACCCTCCCAACACCCTCCCAACACTCTCCCCAACATCCTCCCCAACACTCTCCCCAACATCCTCCCCAACATCCTCCCCAACACTCTCCCCAACATCCTCCCAACATCCTGCTCAACACCCTCCCAACACCCTCCCAACACTCTCCCCAACACTCTCCCAACACTCTCCCCAACATCCTCCCCAACATCCTGCTCAACACCCTCCCCAACATCCGCCCAACATCTTCCCCAACATCCTGCTCAACACTCTCCCCAACACCCTCCCAACACCCTCCCCAACACCCTCCCCAACACCCTCCCCAACATCTTCCCCAACATCCTGCTCAACACCCTCCCAACACTCTCCCCAACACCCTCCCAACACCCTCCCAACATCCTCCTCAACACCCTCCCCAACACCCTCCCAACACTCTCCCCAAAACCCTCCCCAACATCCTCCCCAACACCCTCCCAACATCCTCCCCAACATCCTCCCCAACACCCTCCCCAACACCCTCCCCAACATCCTCCCCAACACCCTCCCCAACATCCTCCCCAAGCCCCCCTCCCAACACTCTCCCCAACATCCACCCCAGCATCCTCCCCAACACCCTCCTCAACACTCTCCCCAACACCCTCCCCAACATCCTCCCCAAAACCCTCCCCAACATCCTCCCCAACACCCTCCCCAACATCCTCCCCAAGCCCCCCTCCCAACACTCTCCCCAACATCCTCCCCAGCATCCTCCCCAACATCCTCCTCAACACTCTCCCCAACATCCTCCCCAACACCCTCCCCAACACCTTCCCCAACATCCTCCCCAACACCTGCCCAACACCTTCCCCAACATCCTCCCCAACATCCTCCCCAACACCCTCCCAACACCTTCCCCAACATCTTCCCCAACATCCTCTTCAACACTCTCCCCAACACCTTCCCCAACATCCTCCCCAACATCCTCCCCAACGCCCTCCCAACACCTTCCCCAACATCTTCCCCAACATCCTCTTCAACACTCTCCCCAACACCTTCCCCAACATCCTCCCCAACACCTTCCCAACACCTTCCCCAACATCCTCCCCAACATCCTCCCCAACGCCCTCCCAACACCTTCCCCAACATCTTCCCCAACATCCTCTTCAACACTCTCCCCAACACCTTCCCCAACATCCTCCCCAACACCTTCCCCAACATCCTCCCCAACATCTTCCCCAACACCCTCCCAACACCCTCCCCAACACCTTCCCCAACATCCTCCCCAACACCTGCCCAACACCTTCCCCAACATCCTCCCCAACATCCTCCCCAACACCCTCCCAACACCTTCCCCAACATCTTCCCCAACATCCTCTTCAACACTCTCCCCAACACCTTCCCCAACATCCTCCCCAACACCTTCCCAACACCTTCCCCAACATCCTCCCCAACGCCCTCCCAACACCTTCCCCAACATCTTCCCCAACATCCTCTTCAACACTCTCCCCAACACCTTCCCCAACATCCTCCCCAACACCTTCCCAACACCTTCCCCAACATCCTCCCCAACATCTTCCCCAACACCCTCCCAACACCCTCCCCAACACCTTCCCCAACATCCTCCCCAACACCTTCCCCAACATCCTCCCCAACATCCTCCCCAACACCCTCCCAACACCTTCCCCAACATCTTCCCCAACATCCTCCCCAACATCCTCTCCCCAACATTAAACATCCGGGAAAGGTCATTAACATCTCGGATAACTATTTAATATATATAAAACCTTAATTTATCCTCCAACCATGGATTTTTTTTTACTGTTTTCGTTTACTATGTGGAGTGAGTGAGTGAGTGAGTGAGGCCAGAGGAGCGTTGACCTGACCGAGAGTTAAATGACCTTTAGCGTTAGATCTATCTACGCTTTGAACCCCCTCAAACTGAGTTGATGTTCTAGCTAAGTAATCCCGACCATCTCGCCAACCTTCCACAAGACTCTCTTTGGGGCGTGGCTTCATAAAAGTGTTGCAGATCTCCTGAAACTGAATGTCCCAATCACCCCAGACGAACCTATTATTGCCATTCCTCCTTGGCTGGACATATCAGTTCCTATTAACTACACTCCTGTTGGTAGTAAGCAAATGTTAAACACCGATGTGGTGAGATGTGTCACACTAGAAACTATTAACAGACACATAGAGAGTATTAAATCAAGTGAATGTTATGCTTTTACTGATGGTTCTGTGCAGACAAACACAGGTAGAACAGGCTGTGCAATTGTAATATATAAAGAAAAAGAGATGATAGTGTCAAACAAGCAAAGGCTGAACAACTGGGCCAGCACAACACAAACTGAACTAACTGGAATCTACTTAGCCACAGACTACCTCAAAGAAAATGGAGGTGGGGTCATATTCTGTGACTCTCAAAGTGCTTTGAAATCAATGAACAGCCCGTCAGGTTCTATGTCTAAAGTTGCATGTGATATTAAAAGGAATGTGATAACTGCCAATGAGAACAACTTTCGTATCGAATTTGTGTGGATTCCGTCCCATGTTGGAATCAGGTATCATGACCGTGCTGATAGACTGGCCAATGAGGCATGTAAGAAAGAAAATGTTGACCGTGACCTTGGTCTGTCCAATGCTGTAATTAAAAACATTCAAGTCAGAATCATGAACTCTGATCTAGAAGAAGTGAGAAATGCAGAGAGACCTGACAGTTGTAGCATTAGTAAATATGACAAATATTGTAACAAGAGGTACCGGTATGGCCAGCATAAGGACAGAACCAGACAATGTGATGTAGTCGTGGCCAGAATTAGGCTAGGATACAGACACATCTGGCAAGTTAGTAACGCTGTACCCATACCAGAACACTCAGCATGTAAACTCTGTGATAAACCTTTAAAGCATACACTTGAACACTATATTATTGAATGTGACACTGTCAAAGACTTCAGGCCACCTGACTTATTGTATCTTGAACTATGTAATTACTTCATTGAATCAGGTGTGCTTGAGGACATTCTTGCTGTTTATCCCAAATTTGCTAGCCCACACTGATTAGTCTTCAATTAGAATATGACTCCCATGTATGTGATCCACTGACCTATATATGCTGCTAGTGAATGTGATGTATTTCCTTCTTTGTGTACGAACCTCTGTCCTGCGTGGCAGTGAACAGTGGCATTACCCACATGAATCTGACCTCTATACATTTATAGTTGTTAATGAATATGATGTATTTCTTTGTGTATGAACCTCTGTCCTGCGTGGCAGTGAGAAGTGATACCACCCTCAGTGTCAAGACCTGACTGAATTACTCAGAATAGGCAAACTGTACTACAAGCTCTGCCAATAAATTTGTTAAACTAAATACCCTCCTCCCCGCCCCCACACACCCCCCTCCCCGAGGTCACCTGTCTGATGTCTTAATGTGAGGCTGTGTGAGCTTTATGTTGATACAGTGAATTATTTATTATTATTATTATTATTATTATTATTATTATTATTTTTATTATTTATTATAATTATTATTATTATTATTATTATTATTATTGTAACAATTTTGGCATTAATTTTCCTTTTTTATTAACATTTCATCGTCGCTGTAATACACCAGCCTCGTTGACTGTCCCTATAATATATCCTTCCTCTTAGTCTGTCTCTCTCACCCACACTACCACCACTGTCTCTCCTCCTCACCGCTAACACCACACGAGTACACCTGTTGTGTTGTTCCAGGAGCCCCCCCCCCCCCACACACAGAGAATTATAGGGGTGAGAAAGTAATCAATCGTGCCAGCTACACACGTTCTCACATCCACAGCTAAAAGAAAAGAAAAATCCCGTAATTGTAGTTGACGTAATCTAATTGAACTTGTACACGATTTTAAATATAAAGTTACGAACGGTATATAACAAAGTAGGAACCAGTTAATTAATTATTATATATCATGTTATAATGACGAATATTTAAGGATCGTGGTCCTAATTGAACAGATTATTAGATACGTTGTTTTAACCTAAGTTACATGAAAATGAACGAATATCTTAGGAATTTTGTCCGTTTATTGAACACGTTACGTACGTTCATACATCATACTGAAGTAAACGTAAGAGTGTTTAAGATTCGTGGCCTTAATTGAGGAGGTTAGACATGTTCTTTTATCTTCCGGTTACGAGGAGGAAAAAAAACCGAAATGCATCGTTTGAGAAGGTTGGCGGTGATTGAAGGCGTCGCCAGGTAGGTCGACAGGTGTACAGTAGGTGTGAGGAGGGCGGGGGGGGGAGGGGGGTGTTAGGAGGGGATGGGGGTGGTGTTGTTGGCGCAGGTTATTACGGAGGCGCCTTCCTCACCTGGCTAAGCCTTGAGTCAACACGACCATGAACACCTGAGGCCCCTCCACACCCTCCCTGTTGACACATCGTTACCCGACACACACACACGCCCGGCACCTCCATCTCTCGTCGCCTCGTCACATATCTGGAGCTTAAATGAGGTTAAGTTATGACCATTACCGCTTCTTCTGCCGCTCCTCCTGCTGTTTCACGCGCCCAGAGATTCAAACTCGTGAACCTGAAGTAGTAGATGGATACATTAATCTGTACTTGACTGATTTAAGATTTTATAAAGACACCTGAGGGAGTTTCACCTTAAGAATATAAAAAAGTTCGTATGTTTAATCTGATGGTGAAGAAGGTAATGGTGGTGGTGATGGTGACGATGGTGGTGGTGATGATGATGGTGGTGGTGGTGGTGATGATGATGGAGGTGATGGTGACGGTGGTGGTGGTGGTGATGATGATGATGATGATGGTGATGGTAGGGTAAAGTAGGTTCGGTTAGGTTTAATAAGGTGTAATAGCTGGGATGCCTAATCTTCAGGTGATTGCAATTTTTTTTAACGGAGTCATATGTTTCAGTGGTCGAAGCGGCTAACTCGTATTAATGACTCACCACCGCACAATTGATCTGTGAGTCAGGTGTGTATGAGTCACGGGTGTGTGAGTCAGGGGTGTGGGAGTCAGGGGGTGTTGGAGTCAGGGGGGTGCGTGAGTCAGGGGTGTGTGAGTCAGGGGGGGTGTGAGTCAGGGGTGTATGAGTCAGGGGTGTGTGAGTCAGGGATGTGTGAGTTAGGAGTGTGTGAGTCAGGGGTGTGTGAGTTAGGAGTGTGTGTGTGAGTCAGGTGCGTGAGTCAGGGGTAAGTGAGTTAGGCACGTGAGTCAGGGGTGCGTGAGTCAGGTGTGTGTGGGTTAGGCACGTGAGTCAGGCGCGTATTAGTCAGCAGTGCGTGAGTCAGGCGCGTGGTAGACAGCAGTGAGTGAGTCAGGCGCGTGGTAGACAGCAGTGAGTGAGTCAGGCGCGTGAGTCAAGAGTGTGAAGAACCAACTAATCTATTCATTCACGCAACGACACTAAAATACCGGCTTTTAAATGGCGTCCAATCTGCACACTAACTCTACCGTAAATAATAACATGTGTCGACTCCTTAACCCGGATTTATGAGCAATAATACGTCAGCCTTAACTTACGACTGACAGACTCAACACGGAAATATGGACCACAATTCACCTCAGCTCAATACGTTATCTTATCTAGAGGAGAGTGATGGTGTTAACTAGAGGTGAGTGGTGTTAACTAGAGGTGAGTGGTGTTAACTAGAGGTGACTGGTGTTAACTAGAGGTGACTGGTGTTAACTAGAGGTGAGTGGAGGTGTTAAATATGCCGCCATTTTGGATATACCTTTAACTTCGGATAACTCAGTACGTTAATTCGGTGATATATGTTAAAAGGAAAAATTTAACATAAACCTCTCAGAATCGTAACAGTGCGGGCAGAAGGCGGGCGAAAGTTCACCAGGGTGTTAGCTTCCATATCTGTGCCATTGTGGGAGGGAGAGGATCGCCAGGCGGTGTTCATTGCTCGTGCTGGCGATGTTTTTATGTTCCTAGTCCTCTGAGTCAGCGTCACAGCCAGGCGAATTATGTCATCTATCATATACGTAAAGGGTGGTGGTGGTGGTAGTGGTGGTGGTGGTGGTGAGGATTTTGATGATGACGATAACAAATACAACAGAGACATCAATAACCATGAAACCTAACCTAACCTAACCTCCCCTAACATGACCCAAGCCAACCTGACTTAACCTAACCTAACCTCCCCTAACATGACCCAAGCCAACCTAACCTAACCTAACTTTCATTACATTCCTCTCCTCTTTACCTGACTGAGGACGAGACAGACAAACAGACATTCACTAGTAGTACAACAGTCATAGTCTGATATTGACTCCATGTTGGCTGTTATCTTTAGTGGTTGAGAGAGAAGAGAAGAGAACCTGAAAATCAGGGTTGGTGATTTTTTTTTTCATTTAGAATTTTCCACAGACAGCAGCTAGTTTATTGTGCAACCCTTACTCAGCCAGTGCGCGGTAGGGCAAAAGAGGTGTAGAGGCTACAGAGGGCGTTTATCAGACCGCGGTGATGTTGATATTATGTCAATGAATGTTTCAGAGTATTTCCTGTACATTGTTTGAAGTTCGGTACAAAGATTGTTGATTGATACTAGATGCGAAGTGTGGATACAGTCTCGGTAGATCAGCTATCTTGTCATTAGAGATAAAGGGTTAGTGATGGCCTCTGTGGGAGGACTAACACACATACTGTTGTAGCGTCTCCTGGCCTCCCTCCCTCCACCTCTCTCAGGGAAAGTTGTGTGTGTTGGTCCCGGGCTGTGAGTCACATCAGCCGGGTCGCCGCCTTGTCATCAGGACTTTCCTAGTGAGTCATGTAGGGTGGTAAAGGAGGAGTGGAGGGGGAGGAGAGGAGAGCAAGAGAAGAGGAAGTGGAAGGGAAGAGGAGAGGAAGGGGAGGGAGGAGGCCTGGGTGCGTCATATCTCCGGAAACAGGATGATCCCTGGCAGGATATTCCCGGGTTCCTTTAGCGGGAATTTCCCCGTGTCTGGTGACGTCATGCAGCTTCTTCCTGGTTCGTCTGCTTTATGATACAAGAGGACGGGTTAATGGCGGCCAAACTATACAACGACTCACATATTAGCTAGATCTTCCCCTCTTTTGTCTTACTTGAAGCTGTTAGTTACATCACATGACGTAACACATTCTTGATGAAGATGGAGAAGAATCGATGAACATTCCATCAAGTTCAACCTCCTTGTTCACGTCCAAGGAACACAACACCCCTCATCTCTCATAGTACCTCCATAAAGAAGTGATCCTCAACCGAGACGGTGAGAAAAACTTAAGTAATTCAGCCAATACTTAAAAGGTTGTTCAGTGGTCACAAGGAGGCCACTACGGTAAGAATGGCCGCCACGCCGCGCTGAGAGACGCGACCTTTTACTGAAAGCCACACAGTCTGGTTGAACTTTACGGAGACTTGTGGTGTAATGGTCAACATGCTCGC
>CAUDMG010003294.1:1165000-1182500 GCA_958450375.1 Homarus gammarus | reverse complement strand
CTATTACTTTCCTGACTCTCCCGAGTTTAGTTCTAGTCTTCTTCTACCTCATTCCTTCTCCTTGATTAGCCATAACATCAGCAGTATTCCCCTTCATCTAAATACCTTTATAGATCAGTGTTTATCTTCTATTACCCACAAATTTGATGTACTTGGTTCTGTGAGACCAAACTCACTAACGATATTGACCATTTGTATAACATTCCTAATTATAATAGACACTGCATCAACACATCACGACACAGTGGTGGTGTCGCCCTATATGTTGATATCAAGTATAGCACTTCTGTAAGAGATGATGTAAAGGTTCAGGAGGAGTACATGGAGAGTGTTTTCACTGAATTACGTAACGACACACGAAATATCCTAGTAGGAGTAATCTACAGAAGACCCCACACTAATGTAAGAAACTTTCTTGATAAATTTTCAGAGCTTATCACTATCATAAGTTCAGAGACGAAACCTTGCTACATTACAGGAGATTTTAACCTTGATCTATTAAAATCAGAGACGGACACCTCAGTATTAGACCTTCTTGCTACCTGTCATTCTAAACTCTTCTTCAACACTATAACCAAACCCACTAGAGTAACTGCCACCTCTGCCACTGTGATAGATCATATCTGGACTAACAACACTCCTAACAATCTTGTAAGTGGAATTATTTATAACAATATCTCAGATCACTTCCCAGTTTTTGCCATGTATAAAACAGCCACAAGACCTGAAAGGTCTAGTAGAGTCTCAATACAATACAGAGACTACTGCACCGACAACAGGCTCCTTTTGAAAACAACCTAATGAATGCTAACTGGGATCTTGTCTATGCCTCCGACAACCTTAATGTGATCTGCTGCAACTTCTCGTGCATCTTCAATTCTTGCTTTGATAAATGCTTCCCCCTCAAGACTAAGTTAGTGAAAACTGTATCTACAGTATCTCCAAGCCCTATATTACAAGTGAAATCAAGACAATGATAAAAGAAAAACACAAACTCCAAAGAAAATTTCCAAAAGACCCATAACTTTCGGTGAGTCTTACCGAAGTATCAGAAATAGAGTAACTCAAGCAGTTAGAAATGCCAGACGTAACTATTATACAAATAAGCTCCAGTCAGCATCAGGCGACAGCAAGAAAACCTGGAATGTCATAAATTCTATTCAGAACAGGAACACTCAGCCTTCGGCCCCCCACTCAGCTTTTATGATAAATGATTCAGTTGTAACAGAACCCTCCCCCATTACTAACTACTTCAATGAATATTTTATCAATGTTGGCAAAAATCTTGCAGAGAGCATCCCTGATCACCATGAGGAATTAAAAGCCTACCTGTAAAACAGACAACAACATGAGTTGTTTTTATCCCCTGTCACAGCAGATGAATTATTGACCATCATAAAAATGTCCAAAGGTGCTGTAGCAGGCAAAGACAATATACCAATGAGCATCATTAAGAAAGTAGCCAACATATTACTACCTGTTCTCCTACACATGTGTAACTCCTCCTTCACTAGTGGTGTCTTTCCGGATAAACTGAAAATCGCTAAAGTTCACCCAGCATATAAAAAATCTGGGGACAAAGGTCTCTTCATGAACTACCGCCCCATATCAGTCCTCCCAGCCTTGAGTAAGATACTGGAGAAGCTAGCATGTAGTAGACTAAAGTCTTTCTGCAGTGTCAGCAACACACCTACAGACTCTCAGTTTGGATTTAGAGCTAGAAGGTCGACTGAGAGTGCACTGCTATCCTTTACTAATGCCATCTTAAACTCCTTTGATGAGTCAGTTCAGAGTCAGAATATTCCTGGACCTCTCTAAAGCCTTTTACACTGTCGACCATACCATCCTCCTGTCAAAACTTGAACATTACGGCGTTATGGACTTATCCCACAATCGGTTTACCTTAGATCTCTCTAACAGGAAGCAGTATGTCTGCTATAATAATCATCAATCTGACTCCTCGTCAATTTTGTATGGCGTCCCCCAAGGTTCCATTCTCGGTCCTGTACAGTTCTTATTGTACATAAACGATATAGTCCACGCCAGCACATTCGTAAAATAAAACTTATTTCCAGACGATAGTAATCTCTATGCCAGCAACTCAGACCTCCATTCCTTGATGAGAACTATGAACACTGAATTGACTAAAGTCAGGACCTGGGTAATTTGTAATAAACTGACCTTAAACCCTGAGAAAATCCACTACACGATCTTCACAAGGAAAAACTTACCTCCAGATTTGGATTCTCTATACCTTGAAAATACAGTCCTCAAGCGTAAACAAAATAGTAAATTCCTTGGGGTTATTGTTGATGACAAACTAAACTGGAGAAACCACATACAAGCCATTCACAGTTAAGTCAATAAACAGTGCAGTATCCTGTATCACACTCGACAATCACTCACTCTTGCAGCAATGAAAAAAATCTATCATGATCTTGCTTACCCACACCTGATGCACTGTCACATACTATGGGGGGCTTCCGGCTCCACAAAAACACAACCCCCCCGATTACTGCACAGAAGAGAGTTGTGCGGACAATGACTTACTAAAAAAAAAAAAAACATCGCGCTAACGAACAATTTGCTCAAGTGAAAATGTTAAAATTGGAGGATATTAACACCTACTGCTGTGCCCTATTTTTTATAAATCTATCAATCACTTGCTTGACAACAATTATTTCCAGCTCCGGAATAATCAGAGATACAACTTAAGGCACCCAGAGCTACTAAGACCACCCCCATGCGCTCCTCTCAGTCCCAGACCTCCATAAAATATCACGGTGTGAAGGTGTGGAACAACTTACCCCCACCCATCCGAGCAAAGACTACGCTCCCTTCCTTTAAATCATCTCTTAAAAAATATTTATTGTCTAAGTTTTAATATTTTTTGTAATGCCTAGTTTATATACCTTCTTATATTGTACTGCCAAAACCATTATATCATATATTGTCACGTAGGTAGAAATTACCATTACAATAATTATGTATTTGCCGTGACATGATCCTGACTGATTCTGTCCTCTTGTTATACAACCCATGTTGTACTGGTTCCCTCACTTATCATATTAATGTATATCAACTCCACTGTAAAATATGTATATACTTATAATATAAATGTAAAAAAAAAATAGCGACGTGATAATCGCGGTAACATACTACTATGTTACCTAATACTTCCCTGAGATAAATGTACAGCATATATCACGTGCCTTCAAGAGACCTCAGGCTCTCAGCTGGCTCAGCCATGTTAATATTGCTGTTATTATCCATTGTCTGTATTTTTCTGGCTAAATAAACCGTTTCAATATCAATACCTCCAACCCTCACCCTTTCTTACCTCACGCCCTCACCCTCCCTCACCCCTTTTCACCTCAGCCCTCACTTCTAGCCCCCACCCACCCTCACACCCAGCCTTCACCTTCAACCCTCACTCTCTCTCACCCACACTCTTCTGGACCCACAACCGAATATCACGACAGGAAGTTACTAAAAGAAGAATTTCACCAGATTATAGGGCGAAGCTGATCATTAGCGGACAGGTAGAATAATTAATTCCCAGGTGGTACAGGTGTGGCAGAGGAGGTGTCTTGCCTCAGTATGGTACACATGTAGTTTGGATGGCCATTAGGTAGGTAGGTATGTAGGTAGCTAAGTAATGTAGGTAGGTAGGTAGGTAGGTAAGTAATGTAGGTAGGTAGGTAGGTAGGTAGGTACTGTAGGTAGGTAGGTAGGTAGGCGTGGCCGGACAGATGGCACAAGGACATTTGGCCGGCGGACGTTTCACCGACGGACATTTGACCGAACGGACATCGAGCCGACGGACATTTGGCCGAACGGACAATAGACCGATCGGACAAATAGCCGAACGGACAATAGACCGAACGGACAAATGGCCGAACGGACATTTGGCAATAATGGACATTTGGCTGAATGGACAATGGACACATGGTCTTTTTAATTTATTTTTAATTTTTCTTTCTTCTTTGCAATGTAATTTTTGCACATTTACTAAAGGATAGCAGATATTAATTGTAATGTAATTGCTTTATAAAAATTGCTTCAGTCTTGTGCTTAATATCTGGTAGACGTCGGAAACAATCAGCATTATTTTCCCCAATTTCAATTTAACTAGTGAATTACAAGGACTGAGAGGTTTATGTACACAGGGTGACCTTACAAAACATGAGGTCAGGTTAAAAACATGACATCCACTAATCCACACACCAACACCACCACAAGCACAAGAGAAAGGGCGATGTAACTAGTCATGTTAAGTCAGGTGAAGTTCTTAGCCACGCCCCAGACCAACCAAACGTTAGCCCTCCTTGCCTGGACTCGGATGCAGTCGCTCTTCACAGGTTGTAAAGGTAAACCGATATTTTTATTATTACATAAGAACATAAGAAAATAAGGAGTCTGCAATAGGCCGGTTGGCCTGTGCATGGCAGCTCCTGTCGAGAGTTACTACCACTCTCTATCATCCATGAATCTATCTAGCCTCCTTTTGAAACTTTCCAGAGTTCCCACACTTACTACAAAGTTGCTAAGCTTGTTCCACTCGTCCACCACCCTATTTGTGAACCAGTTTCTTCCTATCTCCCTCCTAAACCTAAACTTATCCAACTTGAATCCGTTGCTCCGAGTCCTATCCTGCTCGGATATTATAAGAACTTTATCTATATCCCCTTTATTGATTCCTTTCACCCACTTAAATACTTCTATCATATCTCCCCGCACTTTTCGTCTTTCTAGGGAATACAAGTTAAGTTTCTTTAACCTATCCTGATATGCAAGGTTTCTAAGTCCCGGAATCATTTTTGTCATTCTTCGCTGCACCGACTCTAGTGAATTTATATCCATTCTATAATAGGGGCACCAGAACTGAACCGCATAATCGAGGTGCGGCCTGACTAGCGCAAGATATAATTGCAATAAGACCTCTGCACTCTTGTTACTTACACTTCTAGATATAAAACCCAATACTCTGTTTGCCTTATTTCGAACATTAACGCACTGTTTTCTAGGCCGTAGGTCCGGGCTTACAGGTACCCCTAGGTCTCTTTCACAAGTCGACTTTTCTAGGTTGATGTTGTTCAGGCTGTATACATTATAAGTATTTGTTCTTCCAATATTAAGTACGTTGCACTTGCTGGTGTTGAATTTCATTTGCCATTTTTCAGACCACCCCTGCAGTTTATTTAGATCCTCCTGTAATGCATTTGCATCCTGCCCTGAATTAATTGGCCGCCCTATTTTGGTGTTATCCGCAAACTTGCTTATGTCACTGCTGATCCCAGTATCTAGATCGTTTATGTAGATTATGAACAAGAGTGGGCCTAGTACTGACCCCTGGGGAACCCCACTGGTTACACGGCCCCACTCAGATTTAACACCATCTACGCTGACCCTCTGCGTTCTATCGGTGAGCCATGATTTTATCCAATTTGAAACTTTCCCTTCGATACCATGAGCCTTAATTTTTCTCAGAAGCCTCTGATGTGGTACTCTGTCAAATACTTTGCTAAAGTCTAAGTAAATAACATAGTAATTTTCGTCATTATATACTACCTCGAAGACTTTCCTAAAAAACGTAAGCAGATTTGTTAGACAAGATTTTCCCTTTGTAAACCCATGTTGAGAGTTGTAGATTAATTTGCTTTTCTCTAGATGCGATCGGATGCTATCTGCTATAATTGATTCAAGAAATTTCCCCACTACTGACGTCAAACTGATCGGCCGGTAATTTGACGCTGATGCTCTGTCTCCATTTTTGAATATGGGTACTACATTTGCCTGTTTCCACAAGTCTGGCACAACTCCAGTGTCTAATCATTTTGTAAATAAGTTTACGAGGGGTCCGCTAATCTGTTCCCTACACTCTTACAAGACTCGAGGGAAAATTTCATCCGGCCCTGGGGATTTTGTGTTCTTTAGTTTATTTATCTTCTTAAGAACATCCTCTTTTCTGATAGTGATATTCTTTAATTTCTCTTCTTCCTTTCCCTTAAATATCAGTTCCACCTCTGGAATTTCATGGCAAATTTCTTCTGTGAAAACTGATAAGAAGTAGCTGTTCAATGCTTTGCTTATTTCTTCACTGCCATTTATCAATTCTCCCCTCCCTGACTTTAAAGGCCCAACTTTGTCCTTGACCTTTGTCCTATATACCTGGAAAAATCCCTTGGGATTCGCCTTGGATTCTCTTGCTATTTTGATTTCATAGTCTCTCTTTGCTTTCCTTACATTTTTCTTAACATTCCTAGATAGTTCATTATACCTGTTTCTGAGCTGCTCCTCCCCTCCCTTTAATGTCTTATATATTCCTTTCTTTATTCCTATGTCATGTTTAAGTTTTCTGGTCATCCACCTTGGCTCATTCTTATTTGACCTAATTATTATTATTATTATTATTATTATTATTATTATTATCATTATTATTATTATTACTGTATTTAATATTTGTTTCTTTTAAGACCATGGAATTGCAAAGAGGCAATTACATTACAATTAATATCCTTTATCCTTTAGTAAATGTGCAAAAAATACATTGCAAAGAAGAAAGAAAAAAAAGAAAAAGGCCATATGTCCATTCCGCCATATGTCCGTTCGGCCATTTGTCCGTTCGGTCTATTGTCCGGTCGGCCAAATGTCCGTTCGGCCAAATGTCCGTCGGTGAAACGTCCGTCGGCCAAATGCCCTTCGGCCATCTGTCCGGGATCCGTAGGTAGGTAGGTAGGTACTGTAGGTAGGAAGGTAGGTACTGTAGGTAGGTAGGTACTGTAGGAAGGAAGGTACTGTAGGTAGGTAGGCAGGTAGGTAATGTAGGTAGGTACTGTAGGTAAGTAGGTAGGTAGGTACTGTAGGTAAGTAGGTAGGTAGGTACTGTAGGTAGGTAAATATGAAGAGAAATAAAACCAGACTCAAGATCTGACAATAGTTCATATTTTGAATGAAAAAATAAAAAATAAATAATATATATATATATATATATATATATAGTCAAGATGTTTGTGTTTCCCCTGGTTCTCCTCTTCGTTATGAAACTACACTTTCCACGTAACAAGTCCATTGCTGAAGTTTTATATATATACATATATATATATATATATATATATATATATATATATATATATATATATATATATATATATATATATTTTATGAAAATCCACAATGAAAACGTGGATAAGATAAATCTTGACCTGACTTGACTAGTCACGTCACCACCCTTCTCTTAAGCTCCTCTACGTGTGTGTTGGTGTGGGGATTAGTGGATGTCATCATTTTGACCTGACCTCATGTTTTTTAGGTCACCCTGTATATTTAAGCCTCTCTCTGTCCATGTAATCCAGTTGCCTCTGAAGATGTCTTGAATAAAGACGAAAGCTAAGGTACTCCGTTGTTTCCATTTTCCCGTGTGATTTTATCAAGATATATATATATATATATATATATATATATGCTGATAACCACCAGGAAAGAAGAAAACACGAAGTTCCCAAGCGCTTTCGTGTAATTCACATCTTCAGGGGTGAGTACAGACTAGTCTGTACTCACCCCTGAAGATGTGAATTACACGAAAGCGCTTGGGAACTTCGTGTTTTCTTCTTTCCTGGTGGTTATCAGCATATACCTAGATCACGCGCACCTACAGTGATTTACTTGCATATATATATATATATATATATATATATATATATATATATATATATATACACTCATCTCACTTAACCCTACAGTCCTCAATATGAGACACTTTTAATTAATAACTGATTATTTCTCTGATTAAAAAATAAATAAAACTAAATAAATACAAAAAAATATTCTCAGATCAGAACATCGTCACTTGGCGGACTTATTCTCAAGCTCGTGACTGAGAATCGATTAGGGAGACCCGTAATGGCTGACCAGGGCGCCACCTCCTCTACCAGCCACCACCAACTATATAATGTATAACCCGTGAAGCTTTTAGGAGATGTTCGTCGTCCCTCATACCTCCCGCAGCGCCCCCTCATGGTCGGGGTGTTCTGCTCCATGTAGTCAAATCCATTAAACTCTTTCTCATTAAAATTGGCAGACGAGGCCCAGCTCTTCTCTCGTTACCATGAAGTCTCCCTTCCTTCCTCCCTCCTGCCTGTCCTCCTGCCTGTCTACACTGCCTCCGTCCTTCCCCCCTGCCTGTCAACTCTCCTTCCGTCCTCCTCTCTTGCCTGCCTACCTTCCCTCCGTCCTTACCTTCTACCTGTCTACACGCCCTCCATCCCTCCCCCCTGCCTGTCAACTCTCCTTCCGTCCTCCTCTCTTGCCTGCCTACCTTCCCTCCGTCCTTCCCTTCTACCTGTTTACACGCCCTCCATCCCTCCCCCCTGCCTGTCAACTCTCCTTCCGTCCTCCTCTCCTGCCTGCCTCCCGTCTCTCCGTCCTCTCCTACCTACCTACCCTTCTCTCTCCGTCCCCCTGACTCCTACACACTTCCCCTTGCTCATCCCCTCGCCATCCTACCGACGTAAAAGCGCCCCCTACCACTGCCCCCCCCTCTCCCACTCCTCCCCTCCACCTTAACCACTCCACTCCATACTGTTACTCCATCAGCTAAAACTCCCCAGGACAAAGCCATCGTAGCTCCCTGCTTACTCCTCCTCCATCCATCTGCCCTCCATTCTAACTCCGACATAACCCACTGACTGACACATTCCGCCATTTGTCTCCCTGTCACCATGTTCTCCCTACTTCTCCCTGTCACCATGTTCTCCCTGTCACCATGTTCTCCCTGCTCCTCCCTGTCACCATGTTCTCCCTGCTTCTCCCTGTCACCATGTTCTCCCTGCTTCTCCCTGTCACCATGTTCTCCCTACTTCTCCCTGTCACCATGTTCTCCCTGCTTCTCCCTGTCGCCATGTTCTCCCTACTTCTCCCTGTCACCATGTTCTCCCTACTTCTCCCTGTCACCATGTTCTCCTTGCTTCTCCCTGTCACCATGTTCTCCCTGCTTCTCCCTGTCACCATGTTCTCCCTACTTCTCCCTGTCACCATGTTCTCCCTACTTCTCCCTGTCACCATGTTCTCCCTACTTCTCCCTGTCACCATGTTCTCCCTACTTCTCCCTGTCACCATGTTCTCCCTGCTCCTCCCTGTCACCATGTTCTCCCTGCTTCTCCATGTCACCATATTCTCCCTGCTTATGTTCCTCCCTAGTTCCTCCCTTTTACCATGTTCCTAAGGTCACCCTCGACCCTGGCCACTGAGGAAGAGAAGAGACAAAATAGGACAAAACAGGAGAGAGAGAGAGAGAGAGAGAGAGAGAGAGAGAGAGAGAGAGACCGTGGGAACAAACAGTATACCACCTTGGGGTCGTTACGGTTGACCGGTCTGATATTTCTCAGGTATTTCCTCGGCTTAAGTTCACTGTGTTATTTATACAGTGACTTACAGGACAGGTTGTAACTAGGGACTTCATGTAATCTCTTAAATGTTTCAGGATTTTTTTGTATTTCCTTCATACTGTCAGCTAACTTAACCTAACCTACAATAACCTAACCTACAGTAACCTAACCTAGAATAACCTAACCAAACCTAATCTAACCTAACCTACAATAACCTAACTTAACCTACAGTAACCTAACCTAACCTAACCTAACCTAACCAAACCTAACCTAAACAAGCCTAACCCAACCTAACCTAATCTAACCTGGCTTATGGTTAGGTGAGGTTAGGTGACGGTCACGGCGATTACAAGAAATATTTTAGGGATGATGTGAGACCCAAAGTTACATCGATTCTTCACCTTCAACATTTAACGATTTCACGACCAGTGTCTTGTGTGTGTGTTTGTGGTGAGTAACACACACACACACATACACAGATAGATAGATAGATAGATAGATATTTTATTGACCACAAATTATGAATACAGAGTTTACATTAAAATTTGACATAAAATGGTCCAAATGCTTTAAAACACCAAACATTAATAAAAGTTTACTGATTCAACCAGTAACATAAAAAACAGAGGAAAACCACGAGTAAATAAAATACAAAAATAACTACAAGTAAAATAAACTGAAACATACAAAATAGTTGTAGTTAATGGTATGTGCCTGTGACTTGAAACTATATACAAGAAGTATTCGATGAACTGCACACCAAACAGTTCCATAATCCGTTCTTTCAGACAGCAAATTTACAAAAGTTGAAATACTATATTGCTGGCGTATATCAGAATTTGGATTGATAGTCTTGTATAGTTGTACTCTACTTCAGTCTGAGTTTGACAGTTTCAGAGTGTGTAAGGTTATTTGAACATCATCAATATTATTAAATAAAAGAAGGCGTATATATCGTGACGTGGGCGTATTAATACAACATTAATAGTTTGGGTAAGAGGATCGTCTACCATTTCACTTCATCCCGTCCATAACCTCGAGAAAAATTTACCAAGAGCTATTATGAGGGCACGTAACGGAGTATATCCAAGAGCTATAAGAGGGCACGTAACGGAGTATAACCAAGAGCTATTATGAGGGCACGTAACAGAGTATAACCAAGAGCTATTAGAGGGCACGTAACGGAGTATAACCAAGAGCTATTATGAGGGCACGTAACAGAGTATAACCAAGAGCTATTACGAGGGCACGTAACGGAGTATAACCAAGAGCTATTATGAGGGCACGTAACGGAGTATAACCAAGAGCTATTATGAGGGCACGTAACAGAGTATAACCAAGAGCTATTATGAGGGCACGTAACAGAGTATAACCAAGAGCTATTAGAGGGCACGTAACGGAGTATAACCAAGAGCTATTATGAGGGCACGTAACGGAGTATAACCAAGAGCTATTACGAGGGCACGTAACGGAGTATAACCAAGAGCTATTATGAGGGCACGTAATGGAGTATAACCAAGAGCTATTATGAGGGCACGTAACAGAGTACAACCAAGAGCTATTATGAGGGCACGTAATGGAGTATAACCAAGAGCTATTATGAGGGCACGTAACAGAGTATAACCAAGAGCTATTAGAGGGCACGTAACGGAGTATAACCAAGAGCTATTATGAGGGCACGTAACAGAGTATAGTCAAGTTCCACCCTGCAGAAATCATTGCTGGTCGGTTTCCTGATACCTAATAACTGTTTAATATAAACTATTTTCATCTCTCTTGGTTTCTCTTCCTTTGTTTACATTTACTAAGGAGTCTCTCTCTCTCTCTCTCTCTCTCTCTCTCTCTCTCTCTCTCTCTCTCTCTCTCTCTCTCTCGTTCACCTAGGAGATGTCTCAAGTCTCATTTCAGATTCTCCTCCCCAGCTCTCCAACCCCCACAGGTTGAAACTACCCTCCTTCGTACTAATTACGGCAGGTGAGGTGAGAAGCCCAGGTGGTCCTCCTCATAATGACCAACTAACTGTTGAACACAAGCTTAAAACTCCCCACTACCTGTTGTACACAAGTTTAAAACTCCCCACTACCTGTTGTACACAAGCTTAAAACTCCCCACTACCTGTTGTACACAAGTTTAAAACTCCCCACTACCTGTTGTACACAAGCTTAAAACTCCCCACTACCTGTTGAACACAAGCTTAAAACTCCCCACTACCTGTTGAACACAAGCTTAAAACTCCCCACTACCTGTTGAACACAAGCTTAAAACTCCCCGCTACCTGTTGAACACAAGCTTAAAACTCCCCACTACCTGTTGAACACAAGCTTAAAACTCCCCACTACTTGTTGAACACAAGCTTAAAACTCCCCACTACCTGTTGAACACAAGCTTAAAACTCCCCACTACCTGTTGAACACAAGCTTAAAACTCCCCACTACCTGTTGAACACAAGCTTAAAACTCCCCGCTACCTGTTGAACACAAGCTTAAAACTCCCCACTACCTGTTGAACACAAGCTTAAAACTCCCCACTACTTGTTGAACACAAGCTTAAAACTCCCCACTACCTGTTGAACACAAGCTTAAAACTCCCCACTACCTGTTGTACACAAGCTTAAAACTCCCCACTACTTGTTGTACACAAGCTTAAAACTCCCCACTACCTGTTGTACAGAAGCTTAAAACTCCCCACTACCTGTTGAACACAAGTTTAAAACTCCCCACTACCTGTTGAACACAAGCTTAAAACTCCCCACTACCTGTTGAACACAAGCTTAAAACTCCCCACTACCTGTTGTACACAAGCTTAAAACTCCCCACTACCTGTTGAACACAAGCTTAAAACTCCCCACTACCTGTTGAACACAAGTTTAAAACTCCCCACTACCTGTTGAACACAAGCTTAAAACTCCCCACTACCTGTTGTACACAAGCTTAAAACTCCCCACCAGATGGTTTAACGTCAAGAAAGTTTCACTGATTCGTGGACACTGTGTGGTAAAAACACTCTCTCTCTCTCTCTCTCTCTCTCTCTCCATCTTTCTTTCACCCTCCCCCTAACTCCCTCACCTTTCCATCTTTCTCTCCCTCCCAGCCTACAATCTCCGCCATCATTCTCCCCCCCCCCCCCCGTTACCTTCAACCAATCTCTCTCCCACTCTCCCTCCCTCCCTCTCCCTCCATTCCAAACTTTCAAACTCCATCCTTTCCTCCAGCCTATCCCTCCCACCCTCACCGGGAATCCCTACGCCCCACCAGCCTCAACACACTGGGAATTCCTGGAATGAGTCACAAAGCAGAGGTACTCAGAAGCTGGTATTGACAGGAAAAGTTCCAGCTGATCAAAGTTGTGGGACAAAGATTAAAACTTTATTATTATTATTATTATTATTATTATTAGTAGTAGTAGTAGTAGTAGTAAAGGTTTTTCTAAATTAATATAACAGTCTTACTTTTGCTTATCTAAATGAAAAGTATATTGCAAGTTTTTGACTAAACGTAAAAGTATCGACAGTTTTCTATGTAAATTAAAAGTATATTGGTAATTTTAAACAAGTTCAAAATTATACTGGTATTTTTTTATTGATGAAAATTATATACTTTTCATCAAATTAAAAATATATAATATACTTCCTAATAAATAACAGTAAAGTTTATTAACAAACTTTAAGTCAACAAACTGTTCACTTTTCTCTATTAAGGTAAATCGTACAGGTTTATTACCTCGACTTACGACAAAACTCGCGCTTCACCTTACGATTAATTAACCTAACCTAACCAACCCAACCCAACCTAACCTAACCCAACCCAACCCAACCCAACCCAACCCAACCTAACCCAACCCAACCCAACCTAACCTAACCTAACCTAACCTAACCCAACCTAACCTAACCTAACCCAACCTAACCTAACCTAACCCAACAGAAGGGACGTATTATCATTAATAAAATAATACATACATTAAGACAACCTCTGTTACGTCATCGTCCCAACAGCCAATAGGGGACAACCTCTGTTACGTCATCGTCCCAACAGCCAATAGGGGACAACCTTTGTTACGTCATCGTCCCAACAGCCAATAGGGGACCAGATTCTGGTCTTCCTTTACATAAACAAGTGTTACGTCATCAACTCAGTCAAACTACCAAGGTGTAAATATCAATTTTGTCTTTCGTTAAGTAAGGCTGGACTTGTGTATAACAAACAGAGCCTTTCATTAAGTAATGCTGGACTTGTGTATAACGAATATAGCCTTTCGTTAAGTAAGGCTGGACTTCAGTATAACGAGCACAGTCTCTCGTTAAGTAAGGCTGGACTTCAGTATGACGAGCACAGCCTCTAGGTAAGTAAGGCTGGACTTCAGTATAACGAGCACAGCCTCTCGTTCAGTAAGGCTGGACTTCAGTATAACGAGCACAGCCTCTCGGTAAGTAAGGCTGGACTTGTGTATAACGAACACACCCTCTCGGTAAGTAAGGCTGGACTTCAGTATAACGAGCACAGCCTCCCGTTAAGTAAGGCTGGACTTGTGTATAACGAACACATCCTCTCCTCTCGTTAAGTAAGGCTGGACTTGTGTATAACGAACAGAGCCTTTCCTTAAGTAAGGTTGGACTTGTGTATAACGAACAGAGCCTCTCGTTAAGTAAGGCTGGACTTGTGTATAACGAAAAGAGCCTTTCCTTAAGTAAGGCTGGACTTGTGTATAACTAACAGAGCCTCTCGTTAAGTAAGGCTGGACTTGTGTATAACGAACAGAGCCTTTCGTTAAGTAAGGCAGGACTTGTGTATAACGAACAGAGCCTTTCGTTAAGTAAGGCAGGACTTGTGTATAACGAACAGAGCCTTTCGTTAAGTAAGGCAGGACTTGTGTATAACGAACAGAGCCTTTCGTTAAGTAAGGCAGGACTTGTGTATAACGAACAGAGCCTCCCGTTAACTAAGGCTGTACTTGTGTATAACGAACAGAGCCTCCCGTTAACCAAGGCTGTATATGCCGAACAACATCTTATATAAAGGGCAATTTTCATCACGGTAAAGGCGAGGGAGAGAAGCCTAACATTAAAGGTGCCATCCTACCCTGTGTGTGGCACCATGGGTATTGTGTGGCACTATACACCTTCACCACACAAAACTATACTCCTCCCACACACACTATACTCCTCCCACACACACTATACTTCTCCCACACACACTATACTCCTCCCACACACACTATACTCCTCCCACACACACTATACTCCTCCCACACACACTATACTCCTCCCACACACACTGTACTCTTCCACACACACCATACTCCTCCCACACACACCATACTCCTCCCACACACACTATACTCCTCCACCACACACACTATACTCATCCCACATACACTATACTCCTCCCCCACACACTATACTCCTCCCACACACACTATACTCCTCCCACACACACTATACTCCTCCACACACACTATACTCCCCTCACACACACTATACTCCTCCCACACACAGTATACACCTCCCACACACACTATACTCCCCCCACACACACTACACACCTCCCACACACACTACACACCTCCCACGGCGTCAACACCACCTACACACACACACACACACTCAGCCCCCGCACACACACACATCTGTTACTCGGCCAGGCAGGTGTACGCATGCTGAGGGGGGGGGGGGGGGGGGTAGAGCAGTCAATAATTACTCTTCACCTTCAACACCTGTTGCTGTGACCTGCCACCAGTACCTGCCTCCCTCTTCTCCTCACCTCTACATCAGCGCCTCCTTCGTCAAGTTCCCCCACCCTTTCTCCCTCACCCACACACCTCTGGTCAGCTGTTCCCCCTCACCCACCCATCTCTGGTCAGCGAGGTCATCCTAAAACTGTATCTTGCTCTTGTGAGACCTCACCTGGATTACGCAGTTCAGTTCTGGTCACCGTATTACAGAAAGGATATAGAATCCTTGGAAAGAATTCAGAGGAGAATGACAAGACTAATCCCGGGCATTAGGAACCTTGAGTACAGAGACAGGTTAAAGCATCTTAATTTACACTCCCTCGAGAGACGTAAGTGAGGGGTGACCTGATAGAGGTGTATAAGTGGAAGTCAGGGCTAAACAAAGGGGACATTACAAAGGTACTCAATCTATCCAACCAGGAGCGAACTCGTAACAATGGTTTTAAATTAGACAAATTTAGATTTAGGCGTGAAATAGGTAAACACTGGTTTGGAAACAGAGTAGTGGATGAATGGAACAAGTTACCAAATATCATCATTAACTCGAATACGCTGAATAGCTTCAAACATAGGTTGGGTGCTTATATGAGCAATAGGGGTTGGGTGTAAACGGAACTGCCCAGTATGGGCCAATAGGCCCGCTGCAGTTTCCTCCATTCTTATGTTCTCTAGTCAGCTGTTCCCCCTCACCCACCCATCTCTGGTCAGCTGTACCCTCACCCATCCAGACAGCTGTAAAAGGAACAGCAACAGGAGCAACAGACAGCCGTTAACAGCAGCAGGAGGGAAGCCACGTGACTACTGATAGACCGTAAGTGACCTAGTTCTTCTCCCTCCACCACAACCTGCCTCCCTCCACCATAACCTACCTCCCTCCATCACCCTCCATCACAACCTGCCTCCCTGCACCAGCACCAACACCACCACCACCACCACCACCACAACCTGCCTCCCTCCACCACCACCACCACCACCACAACCTGCCTCCCTCCACCACCACCACAACCTGCCTCCCTCCACCACCACCACCACCACAACCTACCTCCCTCCACCACCACCATTAATGGATCTATCATCACCTCTTACAGTAAATATATTAACGTATATAATTATTCACCTCTGCTCATACTGACACACTCCCACAGTGACTAATATTACCAATAAATATGACATAATATATCCTCATGGGCGTGTTCCTCTCTCTCTCTCTCTCTCTCTCTCTCTCTCTCTCTCTCTCTCTCTCTCTCTCCCTCTCTCTCACTACACAGAACTAACGCGTCAATCACCCCCCACCTACCTCTAACACCCTCCACCTCCCTCCAACACCCTCCACCTCCCTCCAACACCCTCCATCACCCTCCACCTCCCTCCAACACCATCCACCTACCTCAACACCCCCCACCTGCCTCACACCTCCCTCCAACACCATCCACCTCCCTCCAACACCCTCCACCTCCCTCCAACACCATCCACCTACCTCAACACCTTCCACCTCCCTCCAACACCCTCCACCTGCCTCACACCTCCCTCCATCACCCTCCAACACCCTCGATCACCCTCACATCTCCCTCCAACACCGTCCATCACCCTCCACCTCCCTCCAACACCCTCCATCACCCTCCACCTCCCTCCATCACCCTCCACCACCCTCACACCCACCTCCATCACCCTCCAACACCCTCACACACCTCTCCAACACCCTCCACTTCCCTCCAACACCCTCCATCACCTTCACAACTCCCTCCACCTCCCCAACACCCTCCATCACCCTCACACCCCCCTCCAACACCCTCCACTTCCCTCCAACACCCTCACACCTCCCTCCATCACCCTCCATCACCCTCACACCTCCCTCCAACACCCTCCATCACCCTCACACTTCCCTCCAACACCCTCCATCACCCTCACACCTCCCTCCAACACCCTCCATCACCCTCACACTTCCCTCCAACACCCTCCATCACCCTCATACCTCCCTCCAACACCCTCCATCACCCTCACACCTCCCTCCAACACCCTCCATCACCCTCACACCTCCCTGCACATCCCTCCAACACTCTCCATCATCCTCCATCCCCTTCCAACACCCTCACACCTCCCTCCAACACCCTCCATCACCCTCACACTTCCCTCCAACACCCTCCATCACCCTCACACCTCCCTCCAACACCCTCCATCACCCTCACACCTCCCTCCAACACCCTCCATCACCCTCACACTTCCCTCCAACACCCTCCATCACCCTCACACTTCCCTCCAACACCCTCCATCACCCTCACACCTCCCTCCAACACCCTCCATCACCCTCACACCTCCCTCCAACACCCTCCATCACCCTCACACCTCCCTGCACATCCCTCCAACACTCTCCATCATCCTCCATCCCC
>CAUDMG010003294.1:1152500-1157500 GCA_958450375.1 Homarus gammarus | reverse complement strand
ACAAACAAACAAACAGCAGGATATAAACAAACACACAAACACAGACACACACACACACACACACACACACACACCAGTAACGTGTTGCTGTCCTTGTACGTGTAAATAAATAAATAAATAATGTGTTTATTGTTTTTTCATAATAATAATAATGAAGAAATTAATTATTTTCATGTAAGGAAATTTTTTGGTAATGTTCAAAATATTCTTGTTCAGTCTTCAATATAAGTTCAGTGCTCAGTATGGGATTAGTGTTCAGTATGTGTTCAGTGTTCAATATGTGTTTCGTATGTGTTCAGAGATCAATAAATACTCAGGGTTCAATAAATGTTCAGTGTTCAAATCATATATTCACTGTCAAAAACATACGCTCACAGTTCAGACTATAATATACAGTATTCAACAGTTCAAACCACCTGTTCAATAGACCAATCATAAGTTCCGGGTTACAATATATGTGATCAAGCCATCATAATCATAAGTGTTCACGTGTTCAAAATCCCCGTATTGAGTTTCCTCACCGTGTACACTCCTGTTGATGGGTCGTAGATATGAACTCGTCCAACCGGTTTTCTCCTCGGGCAGGTCATGAGCTCTGACGCCCCGTGTTGTATGAGAGAACTACCTCTGTGTTGGTCTTTATAAATTGTAGTATATTTCTCATCTGATTTGACTGATTCACAATGACAACAGGTACTGATTAATGTACTAGTTTATGTACAGATACTAGTGTAGGTACAGATACAAAAGCAAATATATGTACTTAAATAGCTACTAGTACAAATACAGGTACATATATTACTACAGGTACAGGTGCTGATACAGGCGCAACAATAAACAATATACATTTACAATACACATTTGTACACGGAGCAACTCGAGGCACCTTACTGGAAGCTATAATAATCATGGCAATATTACAGAGCTTAAAGTTTAGCAGGTAATTCAATAATAAAATACCAACACACACACACACACACACACACACACACACACCCCTATAATAATTTACCTGGGGACGACCACGAACGTCACAGAACACCTGGTGAGGACTTCTCCCCCTGACACAACTCCACACACTTACCTGTTGAGGGAGAGAGGCATTAATTTACAATACCCTTATTTATGTAGTTATCATCAATAGTTGTCTAACGTGTTCCTAAAATCACAAACTTCACCCTCCCCCCCCCCCCCCCGGGTCATAGGTCATTAAACTCTAAGGGGTCGGCCATCCACATTTGATAATTACACCGACTTGGGGCAAACTATAACCTGCATATTAAATTAATAATCATCAACCCATTTGAGATTACATTAAATATCAGAGCTCCTACAACAGCATATATACATGTTAAATGGACTAATTATATAGACTAATTACATAGACAAATAATAAAGACTAATTCTATAGACTTATTATATAAAGACTAATTTTATATAAACAGTAATTATATAAGCATTAATTATCCACGACCATGTACGATAGACTAGGTGTTATGAGGGGTAAAGAGGAGTGAGGTGTGTTACCCCGGGTGCTGTTGAGGAGTGAGGTGTGTTACCCTGGGTGCTGTTGAGGAGTGAGGTGTGTTACCCCGGGTGCTGTTGAGGAGTGAGGTGTGTTACCCCGGGTGCTGTTGAGGAGTGAGGTGTGTTACCCTGGGTGCTGTTGAGGAGTGAGGTGTGTTACCCCGGGTGCTGTTGAGGAGTGAGGTGTGTTACCCCGGGTGCTGTTGAGGAGTGAGGTGTGTTACCCCGGGTGCTGTTGAGGAGTGAGGTGTGTTACCCTGGGTGCTGTTGAGGAGTGAGGTGTGTTACCCCGGGTGCTGTTGAGGAGTGAGGTGTGTTACCCTGGGTGCTGTTCAGGAGTGAGGTGTGTTACCCCGGGTGCTGTTGAGGAGTGAGGTGTGTTTCCCCGGGTGCTGTTGAGGAGTGAGGTGTGTTACCCCGGGTGCTGTTCAGGAGTGAGGTGTGTTACCCCGGGTGCTGTTGAGGAGTGAGGTGTGTTACCCCGGGTGCTGTTGAGGAGTGAGGTGTGTTACCCTGGGTGCTGTTCAGGAGTGAGGTGTGTTACCCCGGGTGCTGTTGAGGAGTGAGGTGTGTTACCCCGGGTGCTGTTGAGGAGTGAGGTGTGTTGCCCCGGGTGCTGTTGAGGAGTGAGGTGTGTTACCCTGGGTGCTGTTGAGGAGTGAGGTGTGTTACCCCGGGTGCTGTTGAGGAGTGAGGTGTGTTACCCCGGGTGCTGTTGAGGAGTGAGGTGTGTTACCCCGGGTGCTGTTGAGGAGTGAGGTGTGTTACCCCGGGTGCTGTTGAGGAGTGAGTTGTGTTACCCTGGGTGCTGTTGAGGAGTGAGGTGTGTTACCCCGGGTGCTGTTGAGGAGTGAGGTGTGTTACCCTGGGTGCTGTTGAGGAGTGAGGTGTGTTACCCCGGGTGCTGTTCAAGAGTGAGGTGTGTTACCCTGGGTGCTGTTCAAGAGTGAGGTGTGTTACCCCGGGTGCTGTTCAGGAGTGAGGTGTGTTACCCCGGGTGCTGTTGAGGAGTGAGGTGTGTTACCCTGGGTGCTGTTCAGGAGTGAGGTGTGTTACCCCGGGTGCTGTTGAGGAGTGAGGTGTGTTACCCCGGGTGCTGTTGAGGAGTGAGGTGTGTTACCCCGGGTGCTGTTGAGGAGTGAAGTGTGTTACCCCGGGTGCTGTTCAGGAGTGAGGTGTGTTACCCTGGGTGCTGTTGAGGAGTGAGGTGTGTTACCCTGGGTGCTGTTGAGGAGTGAGGTGTGTTACCCCGGGTGCTGTTGAGGAGTGAGGTGTGTTACCCCGGGTGCTGTTCAGGAGTGAGGTGTGTTACCCTAGGTGCTGTTGAGGAGTGAGGTGTGTTACCCCGGGTGCTGTTGAGGAGTGAGGTGTGTTACCCCGGGTGCTGTTGAGGAGTGAGGTGTGTTACCCCGGGTGCTGTTGAGGAGTGAGGTGTGTTACCCCGGGTGCTGTTGAGGAGTGAGGTGTGTTACCCAGGGTGCTGTTGAGGAGTGAGGTGTGTTACCCCGGGTGCTGTTGAGGAGTGAGGTGTGTTACCCCGGGTGCTGTTGAGGAGTGAGGTGTGTTACCCTGGGTGCTGTTGAGGAGTGAGGTGTGTTACCCCGGGTGCTGTTCAGGAGTGAGGTGTGTTACCCCGGGTGCTGTTGAGGAGTGAGGTGTGTTACCCCGGGTGCTGTTGAGGAGTGAGGTGTGTTACCCCGGGTGCTGTTCAGGAGTGAGGTGTGTTACCCCGGGTGCTGTTCAAGATTGAGGTGTGTTACCCCGGGTGCTGTTCAAGAGTGAGGTGTGTTACCCCGGGTGCTGTTGAGGAGTGAGGTGTGTTACCCCGGGTGCTGTTGAGGAGTGAGGTGTGTTACCCCGGGTGCTGTTGAGGAGTGAGGTGTGTTACCCCGGGTGCTGTTCAGGAGTGAGGTGTGTTACCCCGGGTGCTGTTCAGGAGTGAGGTGTGTTACCCCGGGTGCTATTCCAACAAAGAAAACCAGTGGCCCACGAAGACGACAGCTGGCGGGTAAACGAGTGTTGCTACACCGTCTGGGAGGGAGGGCGGCCACCGGGGGCGTGTTCCCAGAAAAGCGTAGTGAACAGGAAATACCTTAGAAGGGGAACAAGGAGAGATGAAGGACTAATACTAATACACACACACAGAGACGAGATCAACAAATGCGCACACTACAGTAGTTCCAAGAAACAGACCCTCCCTTGGTATTTCCCGGAACACCCATGACAACACCTCCTAAACTACCGAGCCAGGACTACCACACCCTCAAACTACATATGACGCCACAGGTCACAACACTACCCTGCGTCACACCTTCGGCAGCAGCAGTCGTCAGGTGCTGCTCATCACCACACTGTTTTATCATAGAGTTACAACAGTGAAACCCTCCATATACCGGACCCTCCATATACCGGACCCTCCATATAACGGACCCTCCATATAACGGACTTCTCTCTCTCTTTCCATATGCTAATCCGTTATATGAGATTTCCACATATGATTTCCCCTCGATATAACGGACTTTTCTCCCCATATTGTCACTTAAATTATCACATAACCGTATTCTTAACAATCAAAGTCCATAACACACACACACACACACACACACGGAACAAATCGACTGGACTGAGTATAATTATCATGAGACTTGAGTAATATGTTCGGGGGGGGGGGGGGGGGCATCACTGTCTGGTAACCATGTCTTACCTACTGTCTGGGTTAGGTTAGGTTAGGTTAGGTTAGGTTAAGAACTCTCAAGGTTAGATTAAGTTAGTTAAGGTTAGTTTGGTTAGGTTAGGTTAAGAACTCTCAAGGTTAGATTAAGTTAGTTAAGGTTAGTTTGGTAAGGTTAGTTTGGTTAGGTTAGGTTAGGTTAAGAACTCTCAAGGTTAGATTAAGTTAGTTAAGGTTAGGTTAGGTTAGGTTAGGTTAAGAACTCTCAAGGTTAGATTAAGTTAGTTAAGGTTAGTTTGGTTTGGTTAGGTTAGGTTAGGTTAGGTTAGGTTAAGAACTCTCAAGGTTAGATTAAGTTAGTTAAGGTTAGTTTGGTTAAAAACAACAAAGGTGAGGCTTGTTAATATTTCAGCTTCAGCCTTACGTGTCCAATATCAACTTTCAGGGTGAGTTAATACTACTAACTAGCTAACTGACTGACTGACTAACTGACTAACTAACTGACTAACTAACTGACTGACTGACTGACTAACTAACTGACTAACTAACTGACTAACTGACTGAATAACTAACTGACTAACTAACTGACTAACTAACTGACTAACTAACTGACTAACTGACTGAATAACTAACTGACTAACTAACTGACTAACTAACTAACTAACTAACTAACTGACTGACTGACTTTGTTTATATCTCTTCTTCGGCTTAACATACAGTAATTCACAAATATTTATGGTACAAATATTTATGGGAAGTAACTTTTCCTTTAACCGTTTATAAATTAAGCTTTTATCATCAT
>CAUDMG010003294.1:1145000-1147500 GCA_958450375.1 Homarus gammarus | reverse complement strand
ACTAGCGGTGGTGGTGATGATGGTAGTAGTGGTGATGATGGTAGTAGTGGGATGATGGTAGTGGTAATGCCAGTAGTGGTGATGGTAGTAGTGGTGATGATGGTAGTAGTGGTGAGAGGGATAGACTACAACACCGGGATAATGAGAGGCGACTCGTGACCTCCAACACAGGGAGGCTCCAGTAAGGTCAGGTGTGTCCCAGGTGGAAGTGGAGCACAACCTTCTGGCCTCACCTGAGTGTTAATTAAACAATGGAGCCTAACCCCCCCCCCCCCCACCCCCCTCACCAACAAACTCATTTTCATCTTCCTGTGAGCGTGGATTTGCTTAATTGCTGAGTACGGTAGTTTACTTTTGACCTCGTAAGTGAGAAGCAGATAATAATGATAAATTATTACAACTAAATGGCAGGCAAGCAAGGCAAGGTAAGGTAAGGTAAGGTAGGTTAGGATTTTTTTTTTTTTTTTTTTTTTTTACGGGATTATTAGCCATCCCGGGCACAGGTCACTGACCCACATCGGGGCCAGGGGGGCAAAAATGTAATAAAAAGGTTAGATTAGACTTGAGATATCTTTGTAGACCACACGGTATAGTAGCACCAACTAAATATTATTAATAAAAATAATAATAATAATAATAATAATAATAATAATAATAATAATAATAATAATAATGATAATAATAATAATAATAATAATAATAATAATAATAATAATAAAACAACAAAACGCACAATCCACACACATACAGAAAAAACACACCGACGCCAAGCTGTACGCTTCCGAGGGGCTGTCTCCAACTTTCAGTCATTCACCTGTGGCGTCCCCCAAGGCACCAAGATGGGATCACTTTGCTTCCTTATGCTTATCAATGATGCCCTAAGAGAAACCCCTGTTCGCTGGAAATATGTCGACGACTCCACCATTGGGATCAGCGTCAACAATTCTGCTCCCAACTATACCGCCCTTCAGGATTTATTGAACAGTCTCCAAAACTGGGCCACCAACACCCATGTCACCATCAACCATACCAAGACCATGGTTATGCACATCAACCTCTCCTCCGACGTTGTCCCACCTCCTTCCATTACTTTAGGTCCCAACACAATCCAGGTTGTAGATTCCACTAAGCTCCTCGGTGTCACCATAGACAACAAACTAAATTGGAAACCACACGTCAGTGAAGTTGTCAAATCCTCCAGTTTCCGTCTCCACCTCCTCCGCCGACTCAAGTCCCTCGGAGTTCCTGCCCCCGAGCTCCTCAGTGTTTACTCAACATTCATACTTCCCAAGCTCACCTATGCCTCCCCTACCTGGTCTTCCTCCCTAAATGCCACACAACGTAAACACCTAGAAAAAGTGCAAAATAGGGCATGCAAGATTATTCTCTCCCCTTCCTACTCCACATATCAAGAAGCGCTCAACACACTGACCCTCTTGACTCTCACTGACCATCACCACGAACTCATCTGCAAATTTGGTGAGAAGCTTCTGCACCATCCTCGACACCGGCTCCTACTACCACACGAGATCCCTCGCCCGAGAATTGCTGTTCGACACCACAACCGCTTCCAGCCTATACGAGCACGAACTGATAGCTATAAGAACAGCCCAGTCCCAACCATTGTAAAAATTATCAATAACTTGTAATCAACAAGTGTATTCACTCCCAGTCAATCTTAATTTTTGCACTGTCACTATGTTGAAATGCCCTTTAGTATAACCTTCTCCCCACCTAGTTATTGTATATCACATTTGTATCACTTATGTTACTTGTATATCATTTGTAAATCAAGAGACCCATTCCCCAATTATGTAACTGTATATTTTCAGCCTTCCGGCTGCCATGTCCTTTCAATAAACCGTTAATTATTATTATTGCACACACACACAGGCCATAACCACTAGTAATTGACCGTCTCGTTACCTCTCGCTAAAAGACACATCAAGTTATACTGTTTTAGACCATTTTTGTGTTTTATTGATGGATAATAATTATTTTTCCAGTCGTTTTTTATATCAAATTAATTTGTTTTCGAGAATTACGGAGATGAGTTCAGGTGAAACGGACGGGCGGATGAACAGCCAAGCCTCACATCGGAAGAACGAACAGATTGACGGACGGACGGACGGATGAACAGCCAAGCCTCACAACGGAAGAACGAACAGACTGACGGACGGACGGACGGACGGATGAACAGCCAGGCCTCACAACGGAAGAACGAACAGACTGACGGACGGACGGACGGACGGATAAACTGACACACAAAAGGACGAACCAACAGAGACAGGGGTTAAATCCTATATCCCTCTTTATAATAAAGGCCACCGCCCCTCCCGCACTAGAAGTAGCCCTCCACATGTACAACATCTATTACCGACTCTGCAGGTCCCGTATCGGCCTCTTTAGTCACCTCAAAACTCACCAATGAAGGTAACATCCCTAATAACTCATATCATTGTATCATAGCTAGATGATCGTCATCCTTGATTCCGAGTGA
>CAUDMG010003294.1:1132500-1140000 GCA_958450375.1 Homarus gammarus | reverse complement strand
CTAATAAATATAACACTATTAATATAACACTAAAAATATAACACTAATAATATAACACCAATAATATAACACCAATAATATAACACCAATTATATAACACTAATAATATAACACAATAAGAAAGATAAACTATATATAATTCTTAATTATTATTCATGACCAAACGTAAAACTCACTGTATTTTTTCTGTGAACTTAAGTAGTCACAACAACATCACCACAACCTTCTCACAACACTATGTACACAACAAAATATGCACATAAAATACAAAAACGTGTGTATTTCTGGAGCTTTTTATCATGTACGTCAAATCGTATACACAAGACAAGGTGGGTGAGGGAGGGGGGAGGTTGAGAGGGGGGGGGAGGTAGAGGGGGAATGAGGAGGAAGAGGGGGAAGGAGGAGGAGAAGTAGATGATGTTGATAAATGAAGGAAAGGAGGGAAATAGATTGGCATATGGAAGATGATCATGTAGTGAAGGAAGGAAGGAAGGAAGGAAGGAAGGAAGGATGAAAAAAGGAAAATGAGGGTAAGAGAAGGAGTGTGTGGGGAGTAGGTAGGTAGGTAAGTAGCATGGGCAGATCCAGGAATATCAACAGGGGGGGGGGGGGCGTCTAAGAAGGTGTGGGTGGGGTGGAACATGTCGAATGCAGCGAGCCCACCTGGATCCGCCCTTGAGTAGGTAGGTAGGTAGGTGACCTGCTTGAAGGATATCCCACTGCGCACGAACAGGACGGAGGGCCAGATGGAGGAAGGTCAGGGAGGGAGGGAGTGTATTACTTCACTCCCCTCACCGTTACCTCACCCACCGTCACAACACTCCCTAAACCGGACACCAAGAACCGCTAACACACACTCTCTCTCTCTCTCTCTCTCTCTCTCTCTCTCTCTCTCTCACACACACACACACATATTGTTACATATACTTAAATCCTCACCAATGAGAAGCAGCTCTCAGCGCCACACGTCAAGGGCAGCTCTTGTGTGTATGCTGACGGGGTGTTGTAGCAGTGAGTACGCAGTCTTGAGTACGCAGTCTTTAGTACGCAGTCATGAGTACGCAGTCTTGAGTACGGGTGTATGTGTTTGTTCATATACTTTATTTTGAATGATAGATGTAGGTTTATACACAAGGATGCTTAAAATACACTCAGGCATACAGGGACACAAGCATACAGGGGGACTCAGGCATACAGGGACACAGGCATACAGGGACACAAGCATACAGGGACACAGGGACACAGGCATACAGGGACACAGGTATATACAAGGACACTGGCATACTGGGACACAGGCATACAAGGACACAGGCATACAGGGACACAGGCATACAGGGACACAGGCATACAGGGACACACGCATACAAGGACACATGTATACAGGTATGGCAATGGCACTTTGTGTAGCGAGGACAGACTGGGTGAAGACGTGGAGGATGAGGAGTAGGGGAGGGGAAGAAGGAGGGGGAGGGGAAGAAGGGGAGGGGAAGAAGGAGGGGGAGGGGGAAAGGGAGGGGGAGGGGGAGGGGGAGAAGGAAGGCCCGGAGACGGAGAAGTAGAAGGAAAGAGGAAGAGGAAAAATAACAGGACGAGGGGGAGAGAGAGAGAGAGGAAGAGGAGGAACAGAAGGAGGAAAATAAAGAATAAGATGAAGTGAGCGGGGACGAGGAAGAGGAAGGAGGGGGAGGAGGAGGAGGAGGAAAAGTAAAGAATGACAAGAGCTGAATGAAGGAGAAGGAAAAAAGGAAGAAGCAGATAAGAAGGAAAAAATTTGAATAGGAGAAAAGAAGGAACAGGAAGAGGAGGAGAGAAAAATGAGGGTGAGTGATGTACAAATTATCTGTCTGTCTGTCTGTCTGTCTGTCTGTCTGTCTGCCCGTCTGTCTAATAACTGTTCGATCTATATGGCCAATTCTCCATCTCTACATTTAACTCATAAAAAGATAAATTTTCTTTCAGCCACTCCCACTGCTTCACAACCTAACCTAACCTAACCTAACCATACCATCACCATTTCACAAGACCTAACCTAACCTAACCCAACCTAACCTAACCATTTCACAACCTAACCTAACCTAACCTAACCTAACCTAACCCATAACCACTCCATAACACTGCAACAGGAATACAAAATTAAACACAAAATTAAACACAAAAATAGACACCCAGGTTGTCAGCCCAGGACAGACAACCTGGGTGTACTTTTCTCTTCCAAATCCAACGCCACAAACTATTGCCTCTGACCGCAGTGTTATTACCTCTGACCGCAGTGTTAGTTTTAATGGGACGATGAAAAATGAGACGAATTCAGCAGTGGTACAGTCGGCTATTACGAGGTGGGTGAGGGAGAGGTGGGTGAGGGAGAGGTGGGTGAGGTAGAGGTGGGTGAGGGAGAGGGGGTGAGGGAGAGGGGGTGAGGGAGAGGTGGGTGAGGGAGAGGTGGGTGAGGGAGAGGGGTGAGGGAGAGGGGGTGAGGGAGAGGTGGGTGAGGGACAGGGGGTGAGGGAGAGGGGTGAGGGAGAGGGGGTGAGGGAGAGGTGGGTGAGGGAGAGGTGGGTGAGGGAGAGGTGGGTGAGGTGGGTGAGGGAGAGGTGGGTGAGGGAGAGGTGGGTGAGGGAGAGGGGTGAGGGAGAGGTGGGTGAGGGAGAGGTGGGTGAGGGAGAGGTGGGTGAGGGAGAGGTGGGTGAGGGAGAGGGGTGAGGGAGAGGGGGTGAGGGAGAGGTGGGTGAGGGAGAGGTGGGTGAGGGAGAGGTGGGTGAGGGAGAGGTGGGTGAGGGAGAGGGGTGAGGGAGAGGGGGTGAGGGAGAGGGGGTGAGGGAGAGGTGGGTGAGGGAGAGGTGGGTGAGGGAGAGGTGGGTGAGGGAGAGGGGGTGAGGGAGAGGGGGTGAGGGAGAGGGGTGAGGGAGAGGTGGGTGAGGGAGAGGGGTGAGGGAGAGGGGGTGAGGGAGAGGTGGGTGAGGGAGAGGTGGGTGAGGGAGAGGGGTGAGGGAGAGGGGGTGAGGGAGAGGTGGGTGAGGGACAGGGGGTGAGGGAGAGGGGTGAGGGAGAGGGGTGAGGAGAGGTGGGGAGGGAGAGGTGGGTGACGGAGAGGTGGTGAGGTGGGTGAGGGAGAGGGGGTGAGGTGGGTGAGGGAGGGGGGTGAGGGAGAGGTGGGTGAGGGAGAGGTGGGTGAGGAGAGGAGTGAGGGAGAGGTGGGAGGGAGAGGTGGTGAGGGAGAGGTGGGTGAGGGGAGGGGTGAGGGAGAGGGGGTGAGGGAGAGGGGTGTGGGACTGGGGGTGAGGGAGAGGGGTGAGGGAGAGGGGGTGAGGGAGAGTGGGTGAGGGAGAGGTGGGTGAGGGAGAGGTGGGTGAGGTGGGTGAGGGAGAGGGGGTGAGGGAGAGGTGTGAGAGGGAGAGGTGGGTGAGGGAGAGGGGGTGAGGGAGAGGTGGGTGAGGGAGAGGGGGTGAGGGAGAGGTGGGTGAGGGAGAGGGGTGAGGGAGAGGGGGTGAGGGGAGAGGTGGGTGAGGGAGAGGTGGGTGAGGGAGAGGGGGTGAGGGAGAGGTGGGTGAGGGAGAGGTGGGTGAGGGAGAGGTGGGTGAGGGAGAGGGGGTGAGGGAGAGGGGGTGAGGGAGAGGTGGGTGAGGGAGAGGTGGGTGAGGTGGGTGAGGGAGAGGGGGTGAGGGAGAGTGGGTGAGGGAGAGGGGGTGAGGGAGAGGTGGGGAGGGGAGAGGGGTGAGGGAGAGGGGGTGAGGGAGAGGTGGGTGAGGGAGAGGTGGGTGAGGGAGAGGTGGGTGAGGGAGAGGGGGTGAGGGAGAGGGGTGAGGGAGAGGGGGTGAGGGAGAGGGGGTGAGGGAGAGGGGTGAGGGAGAGGGGGTGAGGGAGAGGTGGGTGAGGGAGAGGGGGTGAGGTGGGTGAGGGAGAGGGGGTGAGGGAGAGGGGGTGAGGGAGAGGGGGGTGAGGGAGAGGTGGGTGAGGGAGAGGTGGGTGAGGGAGAGGGGTGAGGGAGAGGGGGTGAGGGAGAGGGGTGAGGGAGAGGGGGAGAGGGAGAGGGGTGAGGGAGAGGTGGGTGAGGGAGAGGGGGTGAGGGAGAGGGGTGAGGGAGAGGGGTGAGGGAGAGGGGTGAGGGAGAGGGGGTGAGGGGAGAGGGGGTGAGGGAGAGGGTGGGTGAGGAGAGGGGGTGAGGGGAGGGGGTGAGGGAGAGGTGGGTGAGGGAGAGGTGGGTGAGGGAGAGGTGGGTGAGGGAGAGGGGTGAGGGAGAGGGGTGAGGGAGAGGGGGTGAGGGAGAGGGGGTGAGGGAGAGGTGGGTGAGGGAGAGGTGGGTGAGGGAGAGGGGGTAAGAGAGAGGGGGGTGAGGGAGAGGGGGTGAGGGAGGGGGGGTGAGGGAGAGGGGGTGAGGGAGAGGGGGTGAGGGAGAGGGGGTGAGGGAGAGGGGGTGAGGGAGAGGTGGGTGAGGGAGAGGGGTGAGGGAGAGGGGGTGAGGGAGAGGTGGTGTGGGAAGGGAGGGGAGAGTCGAAGGGAGGAAATGAGTGAGAGGGGGAAGAGAAGGTGGGGGAGTGATGGAAGAGAGAGAAGGAAGGGAGGGGGAGGGGGAGGGGGAGGGATAAGGGGGAAGGATAAGGGGGAAGGATTTTTGTTTGTTTACATCCGGGCATCACTTGAGAGAGCGTCTGGTTGCTCAAATGCCACGGTGACTGGTGAAATGGCCTCTTGTCCTAACCCCCCCCAGCTTTAAACCTAAATTGACCAGATGAATGGGGGGGGGGTTCAAGTGCTAATGGGGCGTTGATCTAATGGGCCCCAGTCCTAATAGGTCTCTGTCTTAATGGGCCCTTGTTCTCGTGGGTACTAATCAAATTAAGTCGTTCCTATTGGTTAGTTTACACTGGTTTGTGGCCAATCAGAAGAGCAGCCAATGAGGACACCAGGAGCTATTAGAACTGGTGGCTATTAAAACAAGGAACTCTTAGAACTGGTGCCTATTAAATCAAGGATCTATTACAACTAGAATCCTAGTTAGAGATGTGGTAAGTCATCTAGCAGTGTTATGTCAACAATAGCAACTAAGATAACAAGGAAAATAATACACTATGATAACTTGACAGGTGTAGGATAACCAACCAAGTTATCGTAGTCTCAGTGTGTTTACGATAACCATTCTAAGAAGTTATTTTTGTATCGTCAGTTAATTGCACTCACACATCTTCAAGAGGGGGAGGATTTCTCGTAAGAATCACCAAGAATCAGCCCAGATACTTGAGAAAGGGTAAACATTTAGGAATAATGATATGCAAAGTATGCATCACCGCGAGTGGGAAAAGAATTAATGTAAACCTCAACAGGTGGGGCAAGTTTGTCTTATAATAACACAAAACATTCCCGGAATAAACATGACGCTACAAACTGTTGAATGAACGACTCCGGTGTACGACCTCCCAGTGCACTGTACAACCAGCTTAACTATTCTCGGCAGGCACGACTACCCACACAGACTCGGGCAAAGTATCCTAATGGGTCATATCTGATGGTATTGTATGTACATGTGGTAGTACTGAGTAATTATGGAAGTATGTGGCAGGTGTCGGGTAGTATGTGGCCGATACGGGACCGACAGGGACGTCCAGATGTTACACGTGTGGAGGGCTACATATAGTGCGGGAGGGGTGGCGGCAGCGTCTTTCCGGCGTTGGCGCTTATCTGCCTCGGTATGCAGTCGGGTTAACTCGAAAGTATTGACATCTTCTCGTGTGGTGCTCCTCCAAGCGTTACAGTGTGGAGTAATTGTCTCCCAGGTGAAGCACTTACCTCAGCCCTCCCTCCCTCCCTCTACCTCCTTATATAGTAATGGATACATCATAAACGTTTATATATTTCCATCTAAATCCTCATTCATATGTGTGTGTGTGTGTGTGTGTGTGTGTAATAAAGAGGCAAACATTAAAAAATATATAATAATACTTACACTGATTCACTAAACATCAACATCATCATCAACATCACAGTGAATAATAATAATCTTTGTTTGACGATGATGTTATAATAAGAATTAATGGCGATGATGATAATAATGATAAGAGAAGATAAAGGTCCATAACAGAGAAGAGAAGGAAACTAGAAGAGGAGGGGAAAGATGGAGGAGAAGAGAGAGAGAAGAGGAGGGGGAGCAGAGGGGGAAGAGGGGGAGAAGGGGGAGGAGGAGGAGAAGAGGATGAAAAGGGGGAGATGAAGAGGAAGAGAGGAAGAGAAGAAAAGAGAAGAGGAGAGGACAATGAACAACTAAACACCTTCACCTCCCATCAATATAAAGACGCCTTCACCATTCAAGGTAACCGAACCTTTGGTGAAATCGAACCCCGACGCCTCAATGAATCCCTGTGTACTATATCAGGATGGAGTCGGAGTCGGGTTCGGAATCGCAGTCGGGTGTCGGGTTCGGAGTCAGGAGTCGGGTTCGGAGTCGGGGAGTGATGTTGGTAATCTACAGTCGAGCAACTCAACACCCAGGGTAATTAATACTCGAAACCTCTCAAGTTTTAACCTCGACCTTGATGACGGGAAGGAGAATAACACACACACACACACACACTAAGATCTGCTGTGTGTGTGTGTGTGTGTGTGTGTGTGAGAGAGAGAGAGAGACTGTTGTGGTGACCTTACCTCACATTTACTGTGTATTGTTCTGTCTTCCAGTCTATTTACACCAGTTAGTGTTCTAGTGACTGTTGTGGTCACTGTGGTGGTAACGGTGGTGGTAGTGGTGATGGTGGTGGTTGTGGTGGTAATTGTTGTGGTGGTGGTGATAGTTGTGGTGATAGTTGTGGTGGTGATGGTTGTGGTTGTGTGGTGGTGATGGTTATGGTGGTGATGGTTGTGGTGGTGATTGTGGTGATGGTTGTGGTGGTGATGGTTGTGGTTGTGTGGTGGTGATGGTTATGGTGGTGATGGTTGTGGTGATGGTTGTGGTCGTGATGGTTGTGGTGGTTATAGTTATGGTGGTGGTGATGGTTGTGGTGGTGATGGTTGTGGTAGTGATGGTTGTGGTGGTGATGGTTGTGGAGGTGGTAATGGTTGTGGTGGTGGTGCTGGTGATGGTTGTGGTGATGATGGTGGTGATGGCTGTGGTGGTGATGGTTGTGGTGGTTATGGTTATGGTGGTGGTGATGGTTGTGGTGGTGATGGTTGTGGTGGCTATGGTTATGGTGGTGGTTGTGGTGATGGTTGTGGTGGTGGTGATGGTTGTGGTGGTGATGGGTGTGGTGGTGGTGGTGATGGTTGTGTGGTGATGGTTGCGGTGGTGATGGTTGTGGTGGTTGTGGTGGTGATGGTTGTTGTGGTTATGGTGGTTGTGTGGATTGGTTTGTGGTGGTGTGGGTGATGGTGGTGGTGATGGTTGTGTGATGGTGGTGGTGATGGTTATGTGGTGGTGATGGTTGTTGTGGTGGTGATGGTTGTAGTGGTGATGGTTGCGGTGGTGATGGTGTGGTGGTTGTGGTGGTGATGGTTGTGGTGGTGATGGTTTTGGTG
>CAUDMG010003294.1:1110000-1127500 GCA_958450375.1 Homarus gammarus | reverse complement strand
TTAAAATAATAAACAACTCCTGATTTATGTACTGCACAGCCCTGTAAATGTATTCAATGCATATTATATCATTATGTCTAAATCAAATGTAAGTCTATAATTTCAGCAACCGGCTGCAACTCTATTAATACACCGTTCATTATTATTATTATTATTATTACACACACACCCCCACATCTAAATTACATAAACTTGCTACTGTGTACACTTGCGATGTAAATGAAACTACGTGTCCGTTTACTTTCTGTGTGTACAGGATAATGTAATAATACACAGTATAGTCCACGCCAGCACACTTATAAAATACAACTTATTTGCAGACGATAGTTATCTCTATGCCAGCAACTCAGACCTCCATTCCTTGATGAGAATTATGAACACTGAATTGACTAAAGTCAGGACCTGGGTAATACGTAATAAAGTAACCTTAAACCTTGAGAAAACTCACTACACGATCGTCCACAGAAGGAAAAACTTGCCCCCAGACTTGGACCCCCTGTACCTTGGTAATACAGTCCTCAAACGCGAACAAAATACTAAATTCCTCGGAGTTATTGTTGATGAGAAACTTAACTGGAGAAACCACATACAAGCCATTCACAGTAAAGTCAATAAACAGTGCGGTATCCCGCATCACACTCCACAGTCACTCACTCTTGCAGCAATGTAGGAAATCTATTATGATCTTGTTTACCAACACTTGATGCACTGTCACACACTGTGGGGGCCTCTGGCTCTTCAAAAACACAATCTCTAGTTATTGCACTAAAGAGAGTTGTACGGACAATGACCTACTTGAAAAAAAATAAGATCACACGAACGAACAATTTGCAAAATCGAAAATGTTAAAATTCGAGGATATTAACACCTACTGCTGCGCCCTATTTGTTTGCAAATCTATCAATTACTTGCTTGACAACAATTATTTCCAGTTCTGGAATAATCAGAGATACAACTTAAGGCACCAAGATCCTACCAAGACCACCACCTCCCCACGCGCTCCTTTCAGTCCCTGACCCCGTAAAATATCACTGTGTGAAGGTGTGAAACAACTTATCCCCACCCATCCGAGCAAAGACTACGCTCCCTTCCTGTAAATCATCTCTTAAAAAATATCTATTGTCTAAGACTCTAAGTATTGATATTTCTTGTAATACCTACTTTATATACCTGCTTTTATTGTACCACCAAAACCGTTTCTTATCAGAAATTATCATGTAAAGAGATAAAAATTACCATTGCAATAAATATATTTGCCAACTAGACATAATCCTGACAGCTTCTGTCCTCTTGTTCAACCTAAATACAACCCATGTTGTGCTGCTTCCCTCCCTTATCATATTTATGTTTTCAATTTCCACTGTAAATTATGTATATACCTGTAGTTATAATATAGAAGTAAAACAAAATAAAATAAAATAAATAAATGAATAACAAGCTGATAACTGTGGTAACATTATGAGATGTTCTTACCACCACCGTGCTATTGTACTTATTCCACATGATACTAAATGTTACCTAATACTTCCCTGAGATAAATGTACAGCATATATCAGGTGCCTTCAAGAGACCTCAGGCTCTCAGCTGGCTCAGCCATGTTAATATTGTTGTTATTATCAACTCTGCATCTGTGTTCTTCTGGCTAAACTGTTTCAATATCAGTACATTGATCTTGAGTACGACCTTACCAATATGTACTCTTATATTTTACTATGCTTAATATGTTCAATATGATGAGATGTAAGAGTGTACAGTGGTGCTTTTGTGTGTGTGTGTGTGTGTGTGTGTGTGTGTGTGTGAGTTAGGTTAGGTTAGGTAAAGTGAGGAAATAAAGCGAGGTAAGGTGACTCAGGGCGTGTTCTTCCGTCCGTGTCGAGGTGGTGGTGAAGAGAGAGCGAGAGCAAGGCGGACAAATACCCGAGCCAGTCCGACCACCACCAACAGCACCACATAATACTGAGAGGTGTGTGTGTGGTGTGTTGTATGTGTGTGTTGTATGTGTGTGTAAAATAACATTATCAAAAGCGTCATATTGATGGTAGTGGTTGTGTCAGTGGTGGTAGTGGTTGTGTTAGTGGTGTTGGTGTTAGTGGTGGTGGTTGTGGTTGTGTCAGTGGTGGTAGTGGTTGTCTCAGTGGTGGTAGTGGTTGTGTTAGTGGTGGCAGTGGTGGTGGTTGTGGTTGTGTCCGTGGTGGTAGTGGTTGTGTTAGTGGTGGCAGTGGTGGTGGTGGTGGTAGTGGTTGTCTCAGTGGTGGTAGTGGTTGTGTTAGTGGTGGCAGTGGTGGTGGTGGTAGTAGGCTTGACACAAAGGTAAAGCACCGACCTATCATGAAACACCTGTGCGTTGAAGCCAACTACACCGCCATACTGTGCCGCTAATCTCTTTCTCTCCATTCTTACATTTATCAACCACTCCTTGTATGCCCCTCCTTTAACGAACAGGAGATAAGAAGCGAAGATAAACCCCCGAGATACAAACAGACACAAGAAGCGAGGCACTAGGCGGGTCATCACAAGCAGGTCTAAAAATACCAACGCTGGCAACACATTCTGTTTACAGGTGACGAGGAGTGACGCAATAGTGGCGTGACGTCAGCATGGTGGGCGGCCCCTCTGCAGCCTCAATGGCCATGACCGGACCCCCTCGGTCACCACACACTTACTGTATACACTTACTTTATTCTTGTAAGTGGACCGCTCGAGTTACATACGTTTAATTATCTTCTAAGTGAGCGCGGAAGAGTCACTTACTGTACTTTCCTTAAGTAGATCATCATATGCTTTAATCTTGTAAGTACACTGGTTGTCACATACTTTACTTTTCTAAGTGGATCACACACACACACACACACACACACACACACTACTTCATACCCCAGAGAAAACTACACCAGATTTAATGAAATAATTACAAACCTTTCATAGATTACAATGGTGAATTAATTGAGGCGTGATGCTATTGTTTGAGTCTGGCATTCAATTACTGGGCAAGGACGAGACTTTTATTACTGTGGCCATTATTAAGGACTTGTCTATAGGTGCCGGGGTGACTAGCCGCTGTGGGGGGGGTGCAGGGAGGAGGCCGTGGGGTGAGCGAGCTAGGGGAGAGGGGAAAAAATTGGCAGTTAGCGAGTGAAGAAAGGTGATTAATGGGTTAGGTTAAGTCAGGTTAGGTCAGGTTAGATTAAATTAGGTTAAGATTGGCTAGCATTTGGGTGAGCCGCCATCGTCTCTTGTAATGGTACCAACAGCTAAAAGTTCAGCCCCCAGCCTTGACTTATGGTGGGGCCGGGAGACTAACAGCTCCTCTTGCTGTGTCAAATATCACGGCCGAGTAAAAAAAAATATAATAATACATCAGTTTAATACATTGGCAGGAGGAGGGGGAGAGGGAGGAGGGGGGTTGGGGGAGGAGAGGGGTTGGGGGAGGGGGGGTTGGGGGAGGAGAGGGGTTGGGGGAGGGGGAGTAGGGGGTTGGGGGAGGAGAAGGAGGTAAAAAGTTATGTTAGAGGAGACTTAATACCAAGGTGTGTGTGCCTCTCTCTCTCTCTCTCTCTCTCTCTCTCTCTCTCTCTCTCTCTCTCTCCTCATTCCTCTTTATCTCTCCCTCCCTTCGACACGCCACCCACACCTTACAGCTCCTCCATCCTACGCTTTACTGTTCCACCCTCCCACGCCTTGCTGTTCCGTTCTCCCACGTCTTACTGTTCCACTATCCCACGCCCACCCACACCTTACAGCTCCTCCATCCCACGCTTTACTCTTCCACCCTCCCACACCTTGCTGTTCCGCCCTCCCACGCCTTCTCACACCACTCTCCATCTCAACGCACCCACCAACACCTCCCCTGCCACCATTCTCCTCCCTGTAACCTCTATCTCCCACACACACACACACACACACACACACACACACATGACCCATAAACATGAAAAAGACAAGTATTAAATATTTGCCATTGTTGTCACGAGTTAATCTCTCTCTCTCTCTCTCTCTCTCTCTCTCTCTCTCTGTGCACATATACACATATTTCTTTAGGTCAAAACTATCACACATTATATATTAAATTCTCTAACTAATATCAATATAAAATAACAATGACATATATATATATATAATTTCAATGTCCTGTGAAGTTTGACTTGACCTAATTAGCATACGTACCATAATGAGATGATTAAAATACGGGGAAAATATTATGATTAATCTGAAATACTGTACAAACCAGCTGTTATGAGCCCTTGGAGAGTTGGGTTGGGTTGGGTTGGGTTAGGTTAGGTTAGGTTACGTAACGTTAAATTTGGCTAGATAGGATTGGGTTGGGTTAGCTTAGGTTAAGTTAGGTTAGGTTAGGTTAGGTTAGGTTAGGTTACGTAACGTTAAATTTGGCTAGATAGGATTGGGTTGGGTTAGCTTAGGTTAAGTTAAGTTAGGTTAGGTTAGGTTAGGTTAGGTTAGGTAACGTTAAATTTGGCTAGATAGGATTGGGTTGGGTTAGCTTTGGTTAAGTTAGGTTAGGTTAGGTTAGGTTAGGTTACGTAACGTTAAATTTGGCTAGATAGGATTGGGTTGGGTTAGCTTAGGTTAAGTTAGGTTAGGTTAGGTTAGGTTACGTAACGTTAAATTTGGCTAGATAGGATTGGGTTGGGTTAGCTTAGGTAAAGTTAGGTTAGGTTAGGTTAGGTTAAGTTAGGTGAGGAAAATTTGATTAGGTAAAGCAAGGTTAAATTTGGATAAGCTTGGTTAGATCAGGTAAAGGTTAAATTAGGTTAGGTTAGGTTAGATTAGCTTAGGTTTAATGGCTAGATTAACGTTAATATGTTTTTAACCTTCAGGTGTAAGACACTCATAAGTCCTACATACGCTCACCACACCAGCTGTCTCTCCAATACTGAACACATTCCGCCATCAAAACCATCACAATACATCGGCTTTTATTGCGAATTTCAGTCAATAACATTCACAGTCTTGAACAACATTCCTAACATTCCTCTCACACTCATTCTAAAAGAGAGAGAGAGAGAGAGAGAGAGAGAGGATTGAGACGTCTTCCACTGTCAGCACTTGGCACTAGAGGCAGGAAAACACACACACACACACACACACACACCTCTCTCTCTCTCTCTCTCTCTCTCTAGTGACCAATGACTCGTTTCATCCAACCAGTCCCCTCCCATGTGCTTTCATACGCTGTTCCCTCATTCAATTCCTCAACCATTGGGGCACTTCACTAAGATATGCTTGGCAGTGTTCTATTCACCAGCTTCCCGGAACATCACCACTGAAGTTACCAGTTGTATCAGGAATATAGTTCAAGTTTCTTTTTCTTGGCGGGTTAAACCTTTTGTAGGGCCGTCGAGTAAGTGAAGGTAATGTGTTACGTGTTAAGTGTACCTCAGTGTTAAGTGTACCTCAGTGTTAAGTGTACCTCAGTGTTGTGTTAAGTGTACCTCAGTGTTAAGTGTACCTCAGTGTTGTGTTAAGTGTATCTCAGTGCTAAGTGTACCTCAGTGTTGTGTTAAGTGTATCTCAGTGTAGGGGGCAGTGGTGTAAACAACAGGTGGATCTGCTCTAAGTATTTCACATAATTACAAGAGCACAGTGAACACATCAGACAGGTGATGGACTTTTTAAGATCTGTAAAGGTCAACGGAACACTTGGAGTGAGTTAGTGGTGGGAGGAGAGTTTGGACTTTGCCATAAAATCGAGTGAAATGTTGAATCCTCAGTCCAAAACCCTCCCTCGACCCCAGTCTCGGTGTCTGCGCATGCGCACTAGGGAATGAGTGACGTCACTTAGCAAGAAGTCCTTAGTAACCGTGCCACTACATAACCAAGATACTAAGATACACACACACATCCTTGACCACCGAAGGGTCAAGACGTACCTGGCGCTCCTCTCGGAGCAGCCAGGTCAACTGTTAAGTTGGCCCCTACCCTGAACCCTCCTCCCCACAGGAATATCAACAAGTTCTCGCCAGAAGTTACAATTTCATTTAGGAAAGGAATGGAACCAGTGTTAAACAGAGGTGAACAGTGGTGAACAGTCGTACCCAAGTTAACCTTCACACAGTGAGGTCCCAGGTACCCAGTGATAACGGCCCGTGAGACCCAACTACCAGCGAGGTGTTAATCCGTCTACGATAGGAAGGCCTGGGACCACACCTCACTCATATAACACTATCTGTGAGGGAATTACTAAACCACGTCAGGTCCCTCATAACACCATCTGTGAGGGAGTTACTACACCACGTGAGTCCCCTCATAACACCATCTGTGATGGAATTACTACACCACGTGAGGCCCCTCATAACACCATCTGTGAGGGAATTACTACACCACGTGAGGCCCCTCATAACACCATCTGTGAGGGAATTACTACACCACGTGAGGCCCCTCATAACACCATCTGTGAGGGAATTATTACACCACGTGAGGTCCCTCATAACACCATCTGTGAGGGAATTACTACACCACGTGGTCCCTCATAACACCATCTGTGAGGGAATTACTACACCACGTGAGGTCCCTCCTAACACCATCTGGGAGGGAGTTACTACACTACGTGTTTGCTGTTCAACACCTACAATAATATGTATGTTCACTGTATGTTCCTTTACCTTTCTCTAATGAAGGCTTTTGTTAAACCACCAATGTATGTAATAAGTCATTTATGTCCAATGTATATTTTCAGCCTTCGGGCTGCAGAAATTTTTCAATAAACCGTTAATTATTATTATTTTTATTATTATTAAGATACGCACCACACCTCAGAACCATTCGCCCACACGCTTGCCAAAAAATGTCTGGATATGATTGTGCAGAAACAGTATGGTCACTTGCACCTAATGAAATTAATAAACTCGCCAGTGCTCAACTGAAACGTGCCTTAACTACAATAGTTAATGTCGAGAGAAGTGATGAACCACCAAATTCTGTCTTACTTGTGGAGCTGCGGAGTTTGAAAGAGGAGTCAGCTGAGATGAAAGGACTGAAGCAAGAGGTGAAATGTTTAACCGGCAGGCTGGACCAAGCTTATGAAATCATTCACCAACAGCAATTACTCCTGGAATCTTTGGATAATAAGAAACGGCGACGGAACTTGGTGATGACAGGATTGTTAGAGGATGCTGATGAAACGGGGGCGACGGACAACGATAAGATACGATAGGTACTGGAGGCTGTGGGATATCACGATGCCGTCGACCAAGTGAACTGAGAGGTGAGGCGGCTGGGCCAGCCCACCGACCTCAAGAAAAGACGATCCATGTAGCGGTAGAAGACCAGAGGAAGAGTGGCAAAAACATCTGAAGAACGCCGGAGAACCATTATCGACGATATATATTAAGAAGGCTGTCCACCCAGCCGTGAGGAAGGAGGCAGCACGACTTCAGATGCGGGAACGGGAAGAAAAAGAGAAACCTGAAAATGTTGGAGTGAATATTTATTATGATTGAAAGAATCGAGTGTTGCGGAGGGACGGCGTCACCACAGACAGGTATCACTGCGGAGGGACGGCGTCATCATAGACAGGTATCACTGCGGAGGGACGGCGTCACCATAGACAGGTAACACTGCGGAGGGACGGCGTCACCATAGACAAGTAACACTGCGGAGGGACGGCGTCACCATAGACAGGTATCACTGCGGAGGGACGGCGTCACCATAGACAGGTAACACTGCGGAGGGACGGCGTCACCATAGACAGGTAACACTGCGGAGGGACGGCGTCACCATAGACAGGTATTACTGCGGAGGGACGGCGTCACCATAGACAGGTATCACCTCGTTTTATCTAACCCGTAGACAACATGACGTTGTTTACAAATTAAAATTGTGTTCATGGAATATCGCCGGACTCGAGGATAAACTTCAGGAACCAAGTATTTTGAAATTTGTTTTCAATTTCCACATAGTTTGGCTATTAGAAACAAAGAAATATTTCCAATAGAGTGTACCTGGATTTAATGTTTATACCAATGTATCAAAGGAAGACCATCACGGCTTTTTAGCTGCAAATTATCAGAAAACATCTCTTGTGTAGACACCGATACTGAAGGCCAGATCTGGGTGGTGATGTCGGGGTCACCGAGCCCCGAGCTAGGTGGCGTGTACATACCTCCAGAGGATTCACCGTATTACCAGCCATCACTCGACGGTGCACTTGCTGCGCACACTGTGGGACCCGGGGAAGTGATCGCGATAGCAGATTTCAAGGTGAGGGTTAGAGAGCCGCCCATCACGGGTCAGAGTGGTGACGTCTAAGAGTACAGCGGAATAAAGGATTATACTGTCAATAACCACGGCAGAGCACTGGTAAATATGTATCAACAACTGTCTGGTTGTAGCTAACCACCTAACATGTAACGGAAAGCAGTTAGAAGGCTATTTATCATTTAAACGGAGGGATACATGGATATCTGAAATTGACTTGTGTATCACGAAGGATGAATGCATAAAATTGAAGAACTGGATGTGAGTCAGGATGTTGGAGGCACCTACCACGCCCCACTCTGCATCACGTTAATAAGAGACAGCAATAATCCTGTGTCAGCGGCCCAGCTGTTAGAGAGGTCATCAGCGTGAGGACATTCATACTACCGACCACCGACACAGCACAAATTATGGAAGAGTTTGTGTCACCAGGCAATTGACACTGAAGAGCTGGCGAGTGCACTACGGGACGTGGAACCACCCTACGTGACTGGTGGCGAAGACGTCGGCGCAGCTATCTCAGAGGGATGTCACATCATTATGAACACAGCTAACAGGTTCGCCAAGCAACAACCAGGATATGGAAACGTGTGGGGGCGAGGCTCAACCGCGATAGAAAAGATTATTGGATGAAAACGATTGTAAATTGATTTGGAAATCGATTAAGTTGAAAGGAAACATTGAATTATCTAATGTGGAACAACCGGACGATGAACAATTTAAAGAACATTTTGAAAAACTTTGAAACTCAACGAACGTCCAACACATGGGACTTGACGATGGCGAAGAGAATGGTCTCAACATACCAGTCAGTATTAGATGACCCGTTTACAATTCAAGAATTGGACCAGGTTATTACAAGCATGAACAAAAACAAGAGTTACAGTGGAATATGCCCAGGCATAATTAGTAAACTACCTGTATCATGGTGTCCGACGATGTGGTGTTATAACAAACTGGTTGTTTTGTTTAAGTCTGGAAACAGAATGGTGTGCAATAACTATAGAGGAATTAGCATAAAGGATACTCTAGCGGAAATATATGATATGTTAATACTGAACAGACTTCAATTATGGTGTGATATAGATAAATGTCAAGTCGGTGCACAAAAGAGTAGAGGATGTATTGAACAGATTATTGGTTAAAGGTTATTGTGTGACTATGCTGTTTATGAACAAGTTATGTTATAGGTGTTATTTATAGATTTTAGTAAAGCTTACGACAGTCCCTCATAGGAAGGTGATAGACCACCTTAAGAGTTTAGGATGTGGAAAAGTAATGTTAAAAGCGATAAAGTCCGTGACGTATACAGTACTTGTACAAAACAATTATTAAAAGCAGCACTAGTTGATGCGTCTATCGGGGTCCGCCAGGGAGGTCCGACCAGCTGATTATTGTTTATTATATATTGATCATGTGATAAAAATGATAAAGAGAACAATGGCTACAGACTGTTTCTTGGGTAACTTACATGGTTTACTATTGGTGGATGATGCTGTAGTACTGGCGACAACTAGGGAGATGTGTAAACAGAAACTCAGCATTGTATCACAACATTGTTAAGACTATGGAATGGTGATAAATGAAAAGAAAAGATTTTTGGGGGTTAACGTCCAAGAAAGAGATAAACTGTGTCTCACGATAGAGGGAATTGATGTGAGCTATACCCCCAGGCACTTGTACCTCGGGGCGTGGTTCACCGACTCTGGAAAAATGGATAGTGTCTTTGGACCAGACAGCAAGCGAAGCCACGGTCAATAAGTTATCCATTTTTTGTGCAGCCAACACACAAATGCCATTTGGAGACAAGAAAAAAGTATTTGATTCTGCAGTAACGTCAACATTATTGTACCGTTCTGAGTCGTGGCTAACCAATAACTTAAAAGGACTGGAAAGACAATATAATAAACTGGTGAAGTGCTTGTTTGGCGTGAGGAAAAACACGAGTATGAATCTGTGCATCATCGAGTCAGGTATTCCCCCAATGCAAGTCATTATCGCAAAGAGGAGATGCAAGTTTATGAAATCAAAACATGAGATAATGGACATGGAACAACCTCTTCATGTTGTATATGATTTATGTAGGATAACAAATACACCAGGATTTAGATTCATGGGAGAGCAATTACCTTAGACTGTAACACAAACCCATCAGACAGAGTGGCGAATCTGGTAACGGGGAGGTCAGTTGGCGCTACAAACTCTGCTACACACATATCCGATCTGAACCCTCTTATGACAGTGCATGAGGTATACTTAAGTAAGAAATTTAACCTGGATTTTCAGCGCGAGTCGTTCACCAGGCTGAGACTAATGTAACACAGCCTTAAAGTAGAGACAGTCCTGGAGTCACAGACCAGCGGAGTTGAGAGTAAGTCAGTGAGAGGACAGACGTGTACAAAGTGGACGACATGTGTTGATTGTTTGTCCGCTCTCTGCACATTGCCGTGAAAGGCATCATATACTGACTTTCTCCAGTATCAGTGAACTCTTAAATGAAAATGTATATGTGCCTGAATTATGTAATTATGTACAGTCACCCAAAAAAGTCCTGTCGGGAACCACGAACCCCGAGATTCAGACTCGTGAACACGAAGCAGTAGACACTGATACATTATTCTGTCCATAAATGCTTCGGATTCAAGAGTCTGAATCTCGGGGTTCATGGTTCCTGACAGGACTTTTTTGGGTGACTGTACATCAGGAACTAGGAATCTATAGTTAAGTTTGAAATTGCCCCTTACGTGTTATGTTTGGATTTAAAATATTTTGTTGGATAAATGTATTTTGAATTTTATTATATATATCTACCATGTATTTATACTTTTGTCAATAAACTACTAAACTATCTCAGTGTTAACTGATGACCACGATTATAACAACCACACCCACGAAAACTATAACCACGACAAAAACAATAATTACAACAATTACACCCACAACAATCGCAACCACAACTGCAACAACCACAACTACCACAACCAAAATCACCAAACTGCAAACACAACCACCACAACCTCTACTGTCTATCATAATAACCTAGACAAACACTCCCCTCTTCCTCCACAACCACGTCCATCACAACTACCACCAGCAGACCATGAATCACAACCTTAACAACACCGACGACAACCTCTGAGATACTGAATAACATGCCGAGAGAGAGAGAGAGATATACACGTGTGTCCCTGGTCACTGAGCAGTATCAAGTGACAGAGCCTTTGTTTACATAGTTCTATTGGGGGGGGGGGGGTCACATACTGGCCTGCTGAGGGAGAAGGGGCTTGTTTACATGTTTATTCACCGATAGTACATAAACTCGGGTGTCATGGCCTCTCGGGTGTCGTGGCCTCTCGGGTGTCGTGGCCTCTCGGGTGTCAATTACCGTGCGGGTATTTCTAGAGGTACTAGTACAGGTTGAGGGAGGTTATGGAAGGGAGGGAGGGAGGAAGGAAGGAAGGAATACCCATCCAATGTTTTTTTTAATAAATTACAATAAAATATCATACAAATAATTATTATAAAATATCCTTTAAAAAAAATGGCCTACCAGTAAATTAAGTCACCATTATATACCAGCTAACTAAATGACCATCCCTGAAACACCTAAGACTCGTACCTCCATCTAACGAACTATATTGAGATTAAAGTCCGGTATAGCGAAGGTCCTATAATGTGAAACCTCCATCTAACGAACTATATTGAGATTCAAGTCCGTTATAGCGAAGGCCCTATAATGTGAAACCTCCATCTAACGAACTATATTGAGATTAAAGTCCGTTATAGCGAAGGTCCTATAATGTGAAACCTCCAACTAACGAACTATATTGAGATTCAAGTCCGTTATAGCGAAGGTCCTATAATGTGAAACCTCCACCTAACGAACTATATTGAGATTAAAGTCCGTTATAGCGAAGGTCCTATAATGTGAAACCTCCATCTAACGAACTATATTGAGATTCAAGTCCGTTATAGCGAAGGTCCTATAATGTGAAGCCTCCATCTGACGAATTATATTGAGATTAAAGTCCGTTATATCGAAGGTTCGTTAGATTATATGGAGAGAGAGAAGTTCGTTATATGGAGGTTTTACTATGTGTTCTAAATCAAATGGCCTGCTAGGGGCAACATAAAACACACACACACACACACACACATACACACACACACACACACATACATCACTGTAATTATTAATATACTTCCTGGAAATCGTGTTAACTGACTCACGCCATTATTTACTTACTGATATGACTTTCCTGAAATTAAATTACAGACTCGTTTCATCGTGTTCTCCTCCTGTAACATAACCCAGGGTACAGACCCAGTTACAGTACAGTTTATATATGTATTTACTCACACTATGTAACGTGTTGTTGTACTTTTAATGAAACACAATACTAAATTTTCTTGTTAGGTTAGGTTAGGTTAGGTTAGGTTAGGTTAGATAAGCTGGAAGGCTAATGTTGAGGCGATTCATGAAAGTCTCTCACTAGGGCATGGTCACCACACTCACACAGTTACTGGGTCATTAGACATGAACCACTTATCTTACGAGACGCTGGTGATTAAAGGAACTGTATGTTTGGTATGTGCCCAGTGGGGAGGTGTTAGGTAATAATAATAATAATAATAATAATAATAATAATAATAATAATAATAATAATAATAACACAACAGGTAAACAAGGTCAGCCACATATATGCACACACACACACACACACACACAATAAACGCTAACCACCACCTTGTACGACTCACACCAAACGCGGTGGTAGATCCTCCTGGGAAAGGCATAAACGCTTTATTAATATAAAAGTTTACCTGTCAAGAGGAAAATCTAATTACAGGATGAAGGTATTACCTCCACCTGCTGGGTACAGAGGTACACGGTGTTATAAAGGCATGGAACAGGAGGTTGGGATAGGCTAGGCTAGGTTAGGTTAGGTTAGGTTAGGTTAGGTTAGGTTAGGATGTGGTAGAATAATGAAACAGCATCAAAACCTAACCTAACCAAACGTAACTTTACCTAATCCAACCTAACCTTACCTAACCTAATCCAACCTAACCTTACCTTACCTAATCCAACCTAACCTTACCTAACCTAATCCAACCTAACCTTACCTTACCTAATCCAACCTAACCTTACCTTACCTAATCCAACCTAACCTTACCCAACCTAATCCAACCTAACCTAATCCAACCTAACCTTACCTAACCTAATCCAACCTAACCTTACCTAACCTAACCTAACCTTACCTAACCTAATCCAACCTTACTTACATAATCCAATCTAATCTTAACTAATCTAACCTTACGAAAAATGAACTAATCTCACCCTACCAATCCTTACTCAACCAATCGTATATAACCCAACCATAACAAACCTACCACAACACAACAAACTCTACAGCTGACTAACACAACAAACTCTACAGCTGACTAACACAACAAACTCTACAGCTGACTAACACAACAAACTCTACAGCTGACTAACACAACAAACTCTACAGCTGACTAACAACACAACAAACTCTACAGCTGACTAACAACACAACAAACTCTACAGCTGACTAACAACACAACAAACTCTACAGCTGACTAACAACACAACAAACTCTACAGCTGACTAACAACACAACAAACTCTACAGCTGACTAACAACACAACAAACTCTACAGCTGACTAACACAACAGACTCTACAGCTGACTAACACAACAGACTCTACAGCTGACTAACACAACAGACTCTACAGCTGACTAACACAACAGACTCTACAGCTGACTAACACAACAGACTCTACAGCTGACTAACACAACAGACTCTACAGCTGACTAACACAACAAACTCTACAGCTGACTAACACAACAAACTCTACAGCTGACTAACACAACAAACTCTACAGCTGACTAACACAACAAACTCTACAGCTGACTAACACAACAAAATCTACAGCTGACTAACACAACAAACTCTACAGCTGACTAACAACACAACAAACTCTACAGCTGACTAACACAACAAACTCTACAGCTGACTAACACAACAAACTCTACAGCTGACTAACAACACAACAAACTCTACAGCTGACAAACACAACAAACTCTACAGCTGACTAACAACACAACAAACTCTACAGCTGACTAACAACACAACAAACTCTACAGCTGACTAACAACACAACAAACTCTACAGCTGACTAATACAACAAACTCTACAGCTGACTAACACAACAAACTCTACAGCTGACTAACACAACAAACTCTACAGCTGACTAACACAACAAACTCTACAGCTGACTAACAACACAACAAACTCTACAGCTGACTAACACAACAAACTCTACAGCTGACTAACACAACAAACTCTACAGCTGACTAACACAACAAACTCTACAGCTGACTAACACAACAAACTCTACAGCTGACTAACACAACAAACTCTACAGCTGACTAACAACACAAACTCTACAGCTGACTAACACAACAAACTCTACAGCTGACTAACACAACAAACTCTACAGCTGACTAACACAACAGACTCTACAGCTGACTAACACAACAAACTCTACAGCTGACTAACAACACAACAAACTCTACAGCTGACTAACAACTCAACAAACTCTACAGCTGACTAACACAACAAACTCTACAGCTGACTAACACAACAAACTCTACAGCTGACTAACACAACAAACTCTACAGCTGACTAACACAACAAACTCTACAGCTGACTAACACAACAAACTCTACAGCTGACTAACAACACAAACTCTACAGCTGACTAACACAACAAACTCTACAGCTGACTAACAACACAACAAACTCTACAGCTGACTAACACAACAAACTCTACAGCTGACTAACACAACAAACTCTACAGCTGACTAACACAACAGACTCTACAGCTGACTAACACAACAAACTCTACAGCTGACTAATACAACAAACTCTACAGCTGACTAACACAACAAACTCTACAGCTGACTAACACAACAAACTCTACAGCTGACTAACACAACAAACTCTACAGCTGACTAACACAACAAACTCTACAGCTGACTAACACAACAAACTCTACAGCTGACTAACACAACAAACTCTACAGTTGTCTAACAACACAACAAACTCTACAGCTGACTAACACAACAAACTCCACAGCTGACTAACACAACAAACTCTACAGCTGACTAACAACACAACAAACTCTACAGCTGACTAACACAACAAACTCTACAGCTGACTAACACAACAAACTCTACAGCTGACTAACACAACAGACTCTACAGCTGACTAACAACACAACAAACTCTACAGCTGACTAACAACACAACAAACTCTACAGCTGACTAACACAACAAACTCTACAGCTGACTAACACAACAAACTCTACAACTGACTAACAACACAACAAACTCTACAGCTGACTAACACAACAAACTCTACAGCTGACTAACACAACAAACTCTACAGCTGACTAACAACACAACAAACTCTACAGCTGACTAACAACACAACAAACTCTACAGCTGACTAACACAACAAACTCTACAGCTGACTAACACAACAAACTCTACAGCTGACTAACACAACAAACTCTACAGCTGACTAACACAACAAACTCTACAGCTGACTAACACAACAAACTCTACAGCTGACTAACACAACAAACTCTACAACTGACTAACAACACAACAAACTCTACAGCTGACTAACAACACAACAAACTCTACAGCTGACTAACACAACAAACTCTACAGCTGACTAACAACACAACAAACTCTACAGCTGACTAACAACACAACAAACTCTACAGCTGACTAACACAACAAACTCTACAGCTGACTAACAACACAACAAACTCTACAGCTGACTAACACAACAAACTCTACAGCTGACTAACACAACAAACTCTACAGCTGACTAACTACACAACTCACCTGTCACGTGTTTTATACTCGTTAACGATCACAATACGGGCTGGTAAGTGTTGTGTCAGGTCTAGTGAACACGTGGAGGTCACTCAGATCTCGTGCACCAGAGGATTATTGTAATTATCGTGTTTGCTTTTTCAGGTGAAGGAATCATAACAAAAGAACGAAATTGAACACGAAAGGAATAAGCTGTATAGGGACATTACTTCAGTATATGCAATTACGTTATAGGTTATGGCAAGAGTCTTTGCTTTTTAAACTTCCATCTTATGGTTTCTCTCCCTCACTTTGTTCTCTAATTTCGAGCTTCCTTGAGAACCGATCCATGGCAGTTGTTGTCGAGGGATCGATCTCTCGCACTTTCTCTACCAATAGTTGTGTCCCACAGGGTTCTGTTCTTTCACCTACTCTCTTCCTTCTTTTTATCAATGATTTACTTCACACAACGACCAATTCTATCCACCTTTATGGTGATGATTCTACTCTTCACATTTTCCCCTTCCTCCTAACTCTCAAACTAGATCTGTTTCTGGAGCTGATATCATTACATCTCTTAATGCGGATCTGTGCAGCATCTCTGAATGGAGAGGTAGAAACTTGGTTAAATTCAATAGTAATAAAACGCAGTATTTAACAATTACACTTTCTAAAATAGAAGATCTCCCACCGGTCACATTTCAGGACGCAATCATTCTGCCAAATTTTAAAATAAATGTGCTAGGCCTCAACATAGCTAAAGCTGCCTCCCGAAAGCTGGGAATGCTGTACAGATGCCGTAGTTACTTCACTCCTGAGCAGTTGCTTCAAGTATATAAGGGATGCATTCGTCCGAACTTGCAGTACTGCTCTCATATCTGGGGTGGCTCTTCTTCTGTCCTACTGTTAGATAGGGTGGAATCAAAGGCATTTCATCTCCTTTAGTCGACAATCTTTCTTCCCTTTCTCTTCGCCGCAATGTTGCTTCACTCTCTCTCCTTTACAGGTACTTTAGCTGGCAATGTTCGGTGGATTTGGCATCCTGTGTACCGCCGACAAGGCCGTGGGCTCGTAACACACGTCTTGCCCGCGGTGCGCACCGTTTCTCTGTGGATGTCGGTCACACTACAATAACCCGTTATAGTACATCCTTCTTTCCTCACAGAGACAAACTGTGGAATGCTCTGCCTTCTTCTGTGTTTCCTTACCCATACAATGTTTCACTTTAAAAAGCTGGTTTTCCGCCATCTTCGTGGTGTAGCTTAACGCACTCTTTTTTTCGCCTCTAATTAATATTTTTTATTCTTATTTTTACCCCCCCCCCTCCCCCACCCACCTCGTTGTGGGGTCGATGACCGGTGCCCGGGTGGGTTATT
>CAUDMG010003294.1:1075000-1107500 GCA_958450375.1 Homarus gammarus | reverse complement strand
GCTTTCAATACAATCACACTTGCAATATAAGAAACATATGATTGCAAAACGCTGAAAACACACACACACACACACACACACACACACAGAAGGGACGCCGTCTATCAATACCTTACAAGGAAGAGGAGGAGGAGGTGGTTCCACGAAGTCCTGCCTCACGACCTCCCCCCACTGCCTCTACTGTACTGATCTCTGTCCTTCTTTTTGCCTTTATATTAACTCGTTCCAACACCACACTAACTCGTTATTTCGTTACATAGGTGAAAATAATAACAGGCCTAATACTAGTTGATGACGTCATATTTTTTCTAACGGTGAAAATAACAGATCCCTTACAGATGACGTCACAGAGCACATATTTAGTTTCTCTACGGAGTCAACAAGAGAGGTTATTTCACCCTCAGGTACTGTGGCGACTCAGCAGGCGTCGTTGTGTCTCGTGTTATATAAATAGTCACGACAAAACACACCGACATAATATAATTCCTTCACACAGTCTTCAACAAAATTCATATTTTCGGGGAAAAGTTGGTTGGTGGCGATATACAGCGAAAGCCTGGAGCTGAGGGGTAGGGGGAGCATATGAACAGTGAAAACCTGGAGCTGAGGGGTAGGGGGAGCATATGAACAGTGAAAACCTGAAGCTGAGAGGAAGGGGGGAGCATATGAACAGTGAAAACCTGGAGCTGAGGGGTAGGGGGAGCATATGAACAGTGAAAACCTGGAGCTGAGGGGAAGGGGGGAGCATATGAACAGTGAAAACCTGGAGCTGAGGGAAAGGGTGAGCATATGAACAGTGAAAACCTGGAGCTGAAGGGAAGGGGGAGCATATGAACAGTGAAAACCTGGAGCTGAGGGGAAGGGGGAGCATATGAACAGTGAAAACCTGGAGCTGAGGGGAAGGGGGAGCATATGAACAGTGAAAACCTGGAGCTGAGGGGAAGGGGAGCATATGAAGTGAAAGCCTAGAGCTGAGGGGAAGGAGGGAGCATATGGACAGTGAAAACCTGGAGCTGAGGGGAAGGAGGGAACATATCAACAGTGAAAACCTGGAGCTGAGGGGAAGGGGGAGCATATGAAGTGAAAGCCTAGAGCTGAGGGGAAGGAGGGAGCATATGGACAGTGAAAACCTGGAGCTGAGGGGAAGGAGGGAGCATATCAACAGTGAAAACCTGGAGCTGAGGGGAAGGGGGGAGCATATCAACAGTGAAAACCTGGAGCTGAGGGGAAGGGGGAGCATATGAAGTGAAAGCCTGGAGCTGAGGGGAAGGAGGGAGCATATGAACAGTGAAAACCTGGAGCTGAGGGGAAGGAGGGAGCATATCAACAGTGAAAACCTGGAGCTGAGGGGAAGGGGGGAGCATATCAACAGTGAAAACCTGAAGCTGAGGAAAACATTCTTAGGGGTGTACAGAGACCACATCACTATTCTGGGCATCAGGTAATATTTCCAAGTACGAGTTTATAGAAGAAAGTCGTCCTCATGCCTTCATCGTCTCGGAGGCGAACACCCACTTTTTCTTTCGCCATCTGTGGGTGTTTAGATTCTGTCAGGTAGAGAGAGGTGTGAGTGTTATCGCTGAGTCACGTACAATCGCTGCCCTAAGTCCAGGATCAGTGTGTGTGTGTGTGTGTGTGTAATCTGTTCTTTGTAGTGATTGGTGAGGCTCTCTCTCTCTCTCTCTCTCTCTCTCTCTCTCTCTCTCTCTCTCTCTCTCTCTCTCTCTCAATTACCAGTACAGGAAACTATTACAATAATACTCACCCCCTGAGATCCTGATTGTATATAGGCAGTTATAACACAAAACAATGCCAACACTACCTACCACACACACTACCTACCACACACACTACCTACCACATATACTATATATATATAAAATCCTTCGTTACTGTCTTACTATATATCAAAACAAACACATATTTTTTGCACAAATTCTGAAATAGTTAATAAACTGACAATAATGATTTATATTTTCGATTTCTTTTATTGTCTGTCATTTTCTTTGTTTTACAGACTTGAGAATGGTGACTAATTACTTCCTCTGCAGTTACAAAGACACAGGTAGCGTTTAGAAGAGCTGTAGCTGTATCATTAAGTCCTGTAGTGTTGTTTATAATGTAATGTGGACTGAAATGTAGCAGATGATATGAGAAAGAGTTATTTATTCTTCAGTTGATTACCTTCACATGGGACGATCGTCTGTTTTATCTGATTTAACCTAACCTAACCTAAGATTATGTTGGTCAAGTTAGGTTAGGTTACGTTAGGTCAGGTCAGGTAGTGTTGGGTCATGTTTAGGTTAGGTCAGGTCAGGTATTGCTGGGTCTTGGTTAGGTTAGGTTACGTGAGGTCAGGTCAGGTATTGCTGGGTCATGGTTTGGTTTGGTTAGGTTACGTTAGGTTAGGTTAGGTTAGGTCAGGTCAGGTATTGCTGGGTCATGGCATGGTTAGGTCAGGTCAGGTATTGCTGGGTCTTGGTTAGGTTAGGCTACGTTAGGTCAGGTCAGGTATTGCTGGGTCGTGGTTTGGTTTGGCTAGGTTACGTTAGGTTAGATTAGGTTACGTTAGGTCAGGTCAGGTATTGCTGGGTCGTGGTTTGGTTTGGTTTGGTTAGGTCAGGTCAGGTATTGCTAGGTCATGGTTAGGTTAGGTCAGGTCAGGTATTGCTGGGTCTTGGTTAGGTTAGGTTACGTTAGGTCAGGTCAGGTATTGCTGGGTCGTGGTTTGGTTTGGTTAGGTTACGTTAGGTTAGGTTAGGTTACGTTAGGTCAGGTCAGGTATTGCTGGGTCGTGGTTAGACTCCGTGATATATTTTCAGCAACATGTCGTCACGCGCCCTGACCAATTACTGCCTGGCTGCTGGGCGTGTTGTAGCTGCACGTCTGAACACATCCATCACCACCACCTGACACCACTACCACCACCTGACACCACCACCTGTACCCACCACTACCCCTCCAACCACGTGTCACCACCATCACCTCACTACCACCACCAGTCACCACTACCCCCACCCCCCACCACCACCTGTCACCACTACCCCCACCACCACCTGTCACCACTACCACCTGTCACCACTACCCCCACCACCACCTGTCACTACTGCCACCTTTCACCACTACCACCTATCACCACCACATGTCACCACTACCACCTGTCACCACCACATACCACCATCTGTCAACACCTCCTCCACCATTACCACCACACCTACCACTACCACAATCACCACCACAATCACCACCCGGTCTACCTCCGCCACCACGAGTTACACAGTGTCCCTCACCTGTCACGCCCCTCAATGGTCCCTCGCCATGAGTTACCTGGCACGCCCCTCATTTAGTGTCCCTCACCATGAGTTACGAGGTTAAGTTAGACTTGAGTGACGACAACTTACCCCTGAGGAACCATCTTAATACTACACGGCGTCTCTCTCTCTCTCTCTCTCTCTCTCTCTCTCTCTCTCTCCGGGTGGCAATAGGTCACAGATGGCAGCTCTTAATTAATCCCCCCCCCCCCCCCCCGCCGAGGCTTCCAGGAAAGGGGTTCATTCCTGGCAGCCTCGGCGGCCTACCAGCTGACTTTATGGTGAAAACTCCCACGAACACCGCCCACATCACCACCACCACCGCCCACTTCTTACGACCCCCACCGCCCATATCACCACCACTACCGCCCACTTCTTACGACCGCCCACACCACAACCACCATCCACACCACCACTTCTACCCACACTACCATTACCGCCACCACCACCCACACCATCACCACCGCCCACACCATCATCACCACCCACACCACCACCCACAACTTACCGTCACGCACGCGGCCACTAATCCTATCGCTGTCTTCAACGGAGGTGTATAATACTCTCTGACTTACCACACAACACCGTACAGACGTGAGTGTGTGTGTGTGTGCGCGCAGACACTACAGAAACATAAATACAATTATAACTTGAAAAAAAAGAGACATTGGCTTATTATAACTATATTAATAATTCATCTGCTGTTGTCCATTACTGTAGCGACAGGCACGCACCGAAAACTCTTCCCACACACAACACTCCCCCTCCAACCACACACAGCACCCCCTCCCCCCCAACCACACACAACACCCCCTCCCCCCCAACCACACACAACACTCCCCCTCCAACCACACACAACACCCCCTCCCCCACCACACACAACACCCCCTCCCCCCCAACCACACACAACACTCCCCCCCCAACCACACACAACACCCCCTCCCCCTCCAACCACACACAACACCCCCTCCCCCCCAACCACACACAACACCCCCTCCCCCTCCAACCACACACAACACCCCCTCCCCCCCAACCACACACAACACCCCCTCCAACCACACACAACACCCCCTCCCCCTCCAACCACACACAACACCCCTCCCCTCCAACCACACACAACACTCCCCCCCCCACCACACACAACACCCCCTCCCCCCCAACCACACACAACACTCCCCCCCCACCACACACAACACCCCTCCCCCCCAACCACACACAACACCCCTCCCCCCCAACCACACACAACACCCCCTCCCCCCCAACCACACACAACACCCCCTCCCCCCAACCACACACAACACCCCCTCCCCCTCCAACCACACACAACACCCCCTCCCCCCAACCACACACAACACCCCCTCCCCCCACCCACACACAACACCCCCCCCCCCACCACACACAACACCCCCCCCCCCCAACCACACACAACACCCCCTCCCCCACCCCACAACACCCCCTCCCCCACCCCACACAACACCCCCTCCCCCCCAACCACACACAACACCCCTCCCCCCAACCACACACAACACCCCCTCCGCCACCCCACACAACACCCCCTCCCCCCACCACACACACAACACCCCCCAACCACACACAACACCCCCCAACCACACGCAACACCCCCCCAACCACACACAACACCCCCTCAACCACACACAACACCCCCCCCCCCCAACCACACACAACACCCCCGCAACCACACACAACACCCCCCAACCACACACAACACCCCCTCAACCACACACAACACCCCCCCCCCCAACCACACACAACACCTCCCCCAACCACACACAACACCCCCCAACCACACACAACACCCCCTCAACCACACACAACACCCCCTCCCCCTCCAACCACACACAACACCCCCCCCCCCCCCACACCACCACAACCACCCCCCCCCCCCAACCACACACAACACCCCCCCCCCCAACCACACACAACACCCCCCCCCCCCAACCACACACAACACTCCCCCTCCAACCACACACAACAACCCTCAACCACACACAACACCCCCCCCCCCCCCAACCACACACAACACCCCCCCCCCCCAACCACACACACATACCGTCAGACAGCTGGTAATGAATAATGAGGATTTCCTCGTTGTTGTCATTCTGAAAGTGAAGTGAGGCGAGGATGGGGGGGGGGGGCTGACCACTTGGGGAGGGGGGCACAGGTTACCAAGCACGTGATTTCCCCCCCCCCCCCCCCCCCACCCCCTCTCCTTGGTGTTGTGGTGATGAGCTATGGTGACGTCATTAACTAGTTCACACACCACCAACACAGCACCGAGACCTTTATCACCCCGGCCTAGATATCACCATAGTAGAGCGATTGAGTATTGTCCTATATATTTATACCAATGTAACAATATACTGGTATAAGTATAACCATAGTATGACCCCAACACTGATAGACTTACAAGTCGTCATGTTTGGTTATATTCAAGGTGGTCGATGGAGAACACCAAGATATATCCGGGTATTTTTATTATCTTTTTTTTATTGGGCACCCCCCTACATCCTTGTGTAAGGTGAAGCGCAGAAGCGTTTACAGCGCCCAACAGGGAAGCATGCTTAGTTCATGCTTACTTTTACGTCTCATGAGTTAATGGCGTAGAAGCCCGAAGAGTCAATGGTTTATGTCATCAAGTTATTGAAAGCTCCAACAACTTTCCCTGAATACGAATTCGCAACTTTCGACTTACAACAGGTACCTACATTACTGCTAGGTGAACAGGGATTAATGAGGGCTAGGGAGTAGGTCCAAACAACTTCCACCGGCCCGGGAATCGAACCCGTGACATCTGGCTTGCGAGGCAAGAGCGGTGACCTTGCATAGTAACCCTGGTGGTGACCCCTTGACCTGACTTGAGTGTAGTTTGGTTATGGCTGGATGATGTGTTCTGGTATGACCTCAATTGCGTAAATGGAACTCTCACTCTCTCTCTCACACACATGACTTGTTACGCCAATAACGAGGACCACATTGGGTAATCCTTCACCTGGGGAGGAGAGGGGGAAGGGGGGGGGAGATAACAACTGAAAGGTTACTGGGTGAAGGATGTGGGGGGAGGTGTGTAGGGTGAAGAAGGCAAGGGAGGGGAGGTGAAGGGGTGATGGATGTAGGGGAGGAGGTGAGAGGGTAGAAGTGAGGGGAGGGGGTAAGATGTGTAAGGGAGGAAGAGGTGTAAGGGGAGGTGTAAGGGGAGGTGTAAGGGGAGGTGTGGGGGAGGTGTGGGGGAGGTCAGTTAGACTAGGACAACTTAGAGAAGAAGAAGAAGAAGAAGAAGAAGAAGGAGAAGAAGAAGAGATCAGTAGACATAAGAAAACAGATCTGGAACCCGAGTAAGAAAATCACAGATACGAAGCAGAAACAAAAAAAAACAACAACAATAACAAACACGTAAGAAACATAAGACAAACAACTACAACAACAAAAACAAATACAAATACATCAGAAACAGAAACAAAACAACAACAACAAAAAACACGCAAGAAACAAACACAAGACAACAACAATGAACCAAACTGCCGTAAACAACAAGAACAAAACATAAGAGGAGAGATAAACAGAAGAGTGTGGTTAACGGCAAGACAACGGGGAGGAGGAGGAGGAGGAGGAGGAGGAGGAGGGGAGGGAGCAGGAGGAGGGGGAGGAGGAGGAGGAGGGGGAGGAGGAGGAGGGGGAGGAGGAGGGAAGGGAGGAGGAGGAGGAGGAGGAGGAGGAGGAGGATGAGGAGGGGAGGGAGCAGGAGGAGCGGGAGGAGGAGGAGGAGGATGAGGAGGAGGAGGAGGAGGGAGGAAGGGGAGGAGGAGGAGGAGGCGGAGGAGGAGGAGGAGGAGGAGGAAGGGAGGGAGGAGGAAGAGAAGGGAAGGGAGGAGGAGGAGGAGGGAAGAAGGGGAGGGAGGAAGGGGAGGGAGGAAGGGGAGGAGGAGGAGGAGGAGGAGGAGGAGGAGGAGGAGGAAGGGGAGGAAGGGGAGGGAGGGAGGAGGAGGAGGAGGAGGAGGAGGAGGAGGAGGAGGAGGAGGGAGGAAGGGGAGGAGGAGGAGTAGGAGGAGGGAGGAGGAGGAGGAGGGGGAGGAAGGGAGGGAGGAGGAGGAGGGGAGGGAGGAAAGGGAGGGAGGAGGAGGAAGGGAGGGAGGAGGGGGAGGGGGAGGGGGAGGGGGAGGGGAGGGAGAGGAAGAAGAGGGGAGGTGGTAAGCAAGGCCTGAGAGAGAGAGAGAGAGAGAGAGAGAGAGAGAGAGAGAGAGAGAGAGTGTGTGTGTGTGTGTGTGTGTGTGTGTGTTCTTTTGTACGGGTACAGTAAAACAAAAATTCTATACAAAATTGTGTTGCAAAAATATGACACAACGGACGAAGGATTTTGACAACTCTACCGAGACAAAAGAACATGAAAACAAGGAGTCTGCAATAGGCCGGTGCATGGCAGCACCTGTCGAGAGTTACTACCACTCTCTATTATCCATGAATCTATCTAGCCTCCTTTTGAAACTTTCCAGAGTTCCCGCACTTACTACAAGGTTGCTAAGCTTGTTTCACTCGTCCACCACCCTATTTGTGAACCAGTTTCTTCCTATCTCCCTCCTAAACCTAAACTTATCCAACTTGAATCCGTTGCTCCGAGTCCTATCCTGCTCGGATATTATAAGAACTTTATCTATATCCCCTTTATTGATTCCTTTCACCCACTTAAATACTTCTATCATATCTCCCCGCACTCTTCGTCTTTCTAGGGAATGCAAGTTAAGTTTCTATAACCTATCCTGATATGGAAGGTTTCTAAGTCCCGGAATCATTTTTGTCATTCTTCGCTGCACCGACTCTAGTTAATTTATATCCATTCTATAATAAGGGCACCAGAACTGAACCGCATAATCGAGGTGCGGCCTGACTAGCGCAAGATATAGTTGCAATAAGACCTCTGCACTCTTGTTACTTACACTTCTAGAAATAAAACCCAATACTCTGTTTGCCTTATTTCGAACATTAACGCACTGTTTTCTAGGCCGTAGGTCCGGGCTTACAAGTACCCTAGGTCTCTTTTACAAGTCGACTTCTCTAGGTTGATGTTGTTAAGGCTGTATACATTATCGAGTATTTGTTCTTCCAATATTAAGTACGCTGCACTTGCTGGTGTTGAATTTCATTTGCCATTTTTCAGACCACCCCTGCAGTTTATTTAGATCCTCCTGTAATGCATTTGCATCCTGCCCTGAATTAATCTGCCGCCTTATTTTGGTGTCATCCGCAAACTTGCTTATGTCACTGCTGATCCCAGTATCTAGATCGTTTATGTAGATTATGAACAAGAGTGGGCCTAGTACTGACCCCTGGGGAACCCCACTGCTTACACGGCCCCACTCAGATTTAACACCATCTAAGCTGACCCTCTGCGTTCTATCGGTGAGCCATGATTTTATCCAATTTAAAACTTTCCCCTCGATACCATGAGCCTTAACCTTTCTCAGAAGCCTCTGATGCAGTACTCTGTCAAATGCTTTGCTAAAGTCTAAGTAAAAAACATCGTAATTTTCGTCATTATCTACTACCTCGAAGACTTGCCTAAAATACGTCAGCAAATTTGTTAGACAAGATTTTCCCCTTGTAAACCCATGTTGAGAGTCGTAGATTAATTTGCTTTTCTCTAGATGCGATCGGATGCTATCTGCTATAATTGATTCAAGAAATTTCCCCACTACTGACGTCAAACTGATCGGCCGGTAATTTGACGCTGATGCTCTGTCTCCCTGTCATTCTGACATTCATCGATCACCCCGAGTAGAGATAGTTTTTTTGGGTGACTGAACATTAAAATAAATAAGTAAATAAATAAATAAATAAATACATAAATAATAATAATAATAATAATAATAATAATAATAATAATAATCCACATTACAAAAATATTAGTGACTTGCACGTAACACACACAGAGACATACACACAGACAGTTAATAATTCTCCCCTCCTAACGCGACCTTCACACAACACACGTGACCACCAACCACGGCCTCTCTCTCTCTCTCTCTCTCTCTCTCTCTCTGGGTTCTGGCGTGTTAAATCATCAACAACAGTGAGTCGTATACACCACTCGGTAAACATGGGAGCGTTGTGTACTGGCCAGATTGTGAAGGTAATAACAGACTGTAGAATTAACTCACTTAAATCCTCTTTAATTACATTATTTATTTATTTATTTATTTATCACTTAACTGTTCGTTGTTATTTTACTGTGATATTTTTTCCCAGTGTTGGTACAAGAGGAGATCGGAGTACCTGGGGAAAAAACAAAACCTTCTCAGATCTGTTCCGGCCGGGGAGTGAGCCCAGGACACCATTATATGACTCACTGACTCACTAACCAACAAGGGAGTGAGTGGAGTGGACCAGCATGTGTGTCCCAAGATTAACTTTCACTCAAGAGTCATTCAAGATGCTAATCAGAATGACGAAGTGACTCGGATGTTATTACACAAGTTATATTTACCACTCAGGGCGTTAACGACTAGTTCAGTACACCAAGCGGGGGTGAGAGAGAGAGAGAGAGAGAGAGAGAGAGAGAGAGAGAGAGAGAGAGAGAGAGAGAGAGAGAGAGAGAGAGAGAGAGAGAGAGAGAGAGAGAGAGAGAGCACCTGAGAAATAGCCACCCCCAGATTATTTCACCTGAAGATTAATACCCTAATGCTACCTGGGGGTTGGGTTGGGTCAGGATGGGTTTGGTTGGGTCAGGTTGGGTTGGGTTGGGTCAGGTTGGGTCGGGTTGGGTCGGGTTGGTTTGCGTTGGGTTGGGTTGGGTTGGGTTGGGTTAGGTTAGGTTAGGTCAGGTTTGGTTGGGTTGGGTTGGGTTGGTTAATCTTCAGGTGAAGTAAGGTCGGGTGTAATATACCCCATACATCCTCATATCAACACAACATACTTTACAGTGTACATCATTCTGTTCAGGTTACCATCATCACCATCATCATCATCACAACCAACATCATCTACATCACCACCACCACCGTCATCATCATCATCATCATCATCATCATCACCACCATCACCACCATCATCATCATCATCACCAACATCACCATCATCATCATCTACAGTTCTACATCATCGCCACCGCCATCATCATCATCATCACCATCATCATCATCATCACCACCATCATCATCATCATCATCATCATCATCATCACCAACATCACCATCATCATCATCTACAGTTCTACATCATCACCACCGCCATCATCATCATCACCATCATCATCATCATCACCACCATCATCATCATCATCATCACCACCATCATCATCATCACCATCATCACCATCATCATCATCTACAGTTCTACATCATCACCACCGCCATCATCATCACCACCACCATCTGCATCATCATCACCACCACTGACCTCACAAGAGAGACAGCACCGCACCCCCATCGGCAGCTGTCAGACAAACGCCATAAAACTGTACCCAAACACCATTAACATTTTATTGTGCTCGTGCTGGGGATTAGTGGCAGTTATTGTGATAGTGTTACACCTTTTAATAACTCAGTGTTGTGTTGCGGCCCTCTTGTGTTGTGGCTAGAGGCGAGGGTTTACTGTGTGTGTGTGTGTGTGTGTGTGTGTGTATCATCATTAATCAGGAGTAAAACGAACTTGTAAGATGACTACTACACACACACGCACACACTCCACCATACCACACAACCTCACCATCACCCCACCCACCCACCATACCCACCACTCCACACCCTACCACACCATAAACACCATCACACCACCTCTTAACTCCTCAACTGGTGTCATAAAGGCTTGATAACACCAATTTAATATCAATGAAAACGTCATCTTTGGCTCCCCGATGTTCACTAGTTCGTAAGATATATCCTCCCTACCTCCCTCCTGCACCTCACCTTAAGTTACGAGTCCATAAACACTTACGGTAAAATGGCGTTAAAATCAGCATTATACTCTACGGTTACGATCTGAGAGTAGAAAATAATACGTAAGATCATTGTCCATTAAATTCTGAGAAAATCTTAAGTTATATATTGCTCTTTAATTAAGGATCAGTAAAATCTCCATTATCGTGTCGAGTCTCAGGAACTATTTCGACGCCATTTTGATATCTGTCTGTGTTGGTAGTTTAAGTGAGTGGATTAGTTCGATGCTGCATTATCTAATCTCCCTTAATCCCTTCCCTCTCTCCCTTCCTATTCCTCTTTATCTCCCTCTTTATCTCCCTCTTTTTCCTTCCTTCCCTCCTTCCCTCTCCCTCCTTCCCTCATTACCTGGTGTACTGAACGAGTCATTAGCGTTGTCTAATCTCCAAATCTCCAATCATGGGGGGGGGGGGGATTTAACTTAGGAGTGTTGCCAATCTTTGAGGGTGAGGGAGGGAGGGGGGTGGGAGGGAGGGGGGCTCAGATGGGGGACGAAGAGGGGGGAGGGGGGGTCATCGTGAAGGTGGGCTGTGCGTACATGATGGGAAGGTCCTTGTGTAACCTTTACTTTACACACACACACACACACACACACACCGCTAGATTATAATATGCGTTGCCCTAAAATGTAAAGGTTACATCCACATAAGGAGAATTAAAAAAAAAAAAATAACCCTCGGTGGTGGTGGTGGTGAGGGCTGGACGTGTTCCTGTAAAGCGCTCGCAGGCCCAGTGGAATTCAAGGCCACCTCTTACTAATATCCGCGTGTTCTTTTTTTTTTTTTGCCTGTGCTGTTCTTTAAACTCTTCTGCACCAAGGCCTTCTGTTGATAATAGTAAGAGCTAGTTTTATCATGCTCTGTGTGTGTGTGTGTGTGTGTATTTCGTTTTTATTAATATTTTTTCACTGATAATTTTGGTTCTTCGTGTCTGTGAATATTATTGAGATGTTATGATGGTTTGAGGTTATTTTGTTTTGATCAGATACTCAGTTACTGTGAATATTGCCCCATCCTATCATACTATTCTCAGTGGGTTCTGGGACCGAGGTGGAGTAGTAACATTGTTGGGGTGCTCATATACTGTGAAAATTGTCCTCTTCTAACTTATGACTTGGGTAACGATGTGATGTTGTTTACGAGCGAGACAAGATGATGGTGTTTGTCGGGTTATGAAGGAGGTTCAAGTCTGAGGAGAGATTCGAAGCCTTTATGACAGAGATACGAAAGAATGAGGGAATTAGAGAAAGAATAAAGAGACCAAGTAAGAGGAATGTAATTTAATAATGAGAACTGAAGAAAGAAGAGAGAGAAAACTAGACTGATACAGCGGAATAAACTGAGAGAGAGAGAGAGAGAGAGAGAGAGACTTGGTATTTGGACCACTTGAGAATATCGAAGTAAAAGATTGTATCACATGAAAGTTAAACACCCTAACGATAAATTGGGGGTTTTATTATAGGTAAGGTGAGTGAGTGAGAGCGTTATAGTGTGTGTAAAAATATTCCAGTTCACCGTGTATGCTTTTAATATCCCAATACATTGATATTTTAAAACCACATTCCCAGAGTCGTAAAAATACTTCGGATTAAAAAAGTGAACTAAATTGTTTTGAATAATCTTACAGCTTAAAGCGCGCGCGCGCACACACACACACACACACACACACACAGAGGTAATGATTGATAAGGAGTGACAGGCAGATAAACAAACTGACAGATAAACAGATAGACAGATCCAGTGAAGCAGAGACTGGTAATCAACTACCACACCTTCCTACAATCAGTACAGGTAGGGGTGTGTGTGTGTGTGTGTGTGTGTGTTTTAATGAAGACATTGTCCACTCGCACACTAAAGTTCAACTCTGGACATTAAAAAACTCGTAAATTTTCAATCTTTTTTTTCCTTATGTTAAATTTCATACAAACTATTATGGTTTGAGCGTAAAATAATGCAAGTTGTTGGGTCCTGTTCGTTCAGCTTCTCACGACCCCGTCAACAAACACACGTAAACAAACACAATACCCTGATTTTTATTCAAGACGGGTATTAGTTCTCCCTCCACCTCTCCTCCTCTTCCCTCCACCTCTCCTCCTCTTCCCTGCTCCTCTCCTCCTCTTCCCTGCTCCTCTCCTCCTCTTCCCTGCTCCTCTCCATCTCTCCTCCGGATGATGTGTGTCTATATATATATATAAAGGTACTGAAAATTCGATGGCTTTCTTTAAACATTACGAGAGCATTTATTACCTACATGACGTACAACACACACACACACACACACACACACACACACACACACACACACACACCACTACCGCGGTATTTACGACCAGACAAATATAAACACATGTCTACCAGTGTACTACGCCTTGAAATTCTGTCAGTGGCCCTCAAGTGGCGCCATTGAGTCAAAGGCCACCACGGACAAACACTTCCGTACATCCACAACAAGATATCAACAAATGTTCACCAATAAAGTACAGTACTAGAGGCGCACCCTGTACAGCTTAAAGTGAAGGACCGGATATCCTGACGGCAGTGTTATTGTGCTACTAAAATCACTGAACATATTTCATGCTTGTAATTGTAGACAAGGACGTCATATCCAGAGGCCCATCAGGACTATCACCTCCAGTAGAAAACCAAATGAACCTTCTCCTGACAGACCTACACCAATACACTGAAGTTCCCCGAATATGGTTCACTCTCCCTTTCTTACTACTCTCCAACAAATTTGACGGCCTCGCCCCCACAGTCAGGTCAGTTAATGCCACTGTAGTTGCCATCTGTGAGGCGTGGCAAATTGTTCCTGAAATTTGCCACATTGAGGAATATCAACTCTTTCACCACCGTCGTACACATGGACGTGAAGGGAGAGGACATTGCCCTCTACTGTCAGGATGAACTACGCTCCTCACGCCTGGATGATTTCCCAGCTGATATCGAGGACCAGCTGCTACTATCACAAGCTGTGAACTTCCTTACGCACAGTCAAAACACCCTTGACGTTATCTGACTTAGCGGACCAGTACCAACCACCTCAACCAATGCCTCCTATCGGGTGTAGCACACACCTATCAGTGTTCTGGTCCCCAGTTCCCACTACCAGCCATGTGCAGAGCCCTTACATCAGGACCTACAGACCGATTACTGACTCTGCAGTGCGTCTCTTCGGGCAGTGGATAGTTCACCATCCCTGGACTGAAGTACTTAGCGTGGATGACGTGGACACCAAAATGGCAAATTACACAAACACCACCACGGAAGCTCACCACCACTTCTTCCCCGAGAAGTCCGTCAGATCACACCCAGCTGGATCACACTTCGCATCAAAAACCTTGTACAGTATAGAGAGAGAGAGCGCTTTTTATCTCAATAACAACTACCACTACAGGTCCCTTCGCAACCAAGTCATCCGTGAAGTAAGCACTGCAAAGAAGTCCCACTACCCAACCAAGATGCGACACCTGAAGCTTAAAGAACTCTGTGGACTAAACAGACACACCCCCTCCCCTTCCTTAGCCATCTCACTAATGGCGACGCAGCTGAGCAATCACACAATCATTTTGTAACTATATGCCAGACGCTCCCCCGGCTTGACACAACCAGTCTCCCTACTTACCTATCAGCTCCCTGTCCCACTGACTTAGTGGAAGAATTTAAAGTAGCAAAACCTCTGGACAAACTGATTTAGAAGTTTTATACCATGGCTTACAGACTTCCTTAGTGATCGACGCCAAGCTGTACGCTTCCGAGGGGCTGTCTTCACCTTTCAGTCACTCTGTGGCGTCCCCCAAGGCACCAAGATGGGACCGCTCTGCTTTCTCAAGCTTATCAATCATGCCGAAAGAGAAACTTCCGCTCACTCGAAATGTGTCGACGACTCCACCAATGGGATCAGTGTCAACAACTTAGCTCCCGAATACAGCGCCCCCCAGAATATATTCAACATGTCACCATCAACCATACCAAGACCATGGTAATGCACATCAACCTCTCCTCTGACCTTGTCCCACCTCCCTTCATTACTTTGGCCCCAACACTCCAGGTTGTGGACTCCACCAAGCTCCTCGGAGTCACTATATATAAACTAAATTGTAAAACACGTCAGTACAAGTGTCAAATCCTCCAGCTTTCGTCTCCACCTCCTCCGCCGACTCAAGTCCTTCGGGGTTCCTGCACCGGAGCTCCTCAGTGCTTGCTCAATATTCATACTTCCCAAGCTCACCTATGCCTCCCCGACCTGGTCTTCCTCCCTAAATGCCACACAACGTAAATACCAAAAAAAAGTGCAAAAGAGGGCATGCAAGATTATTCTCTCCCCCTCCTACTCCACATATCAAGAAGCGCTCAACACACTGACCCTTTCGGCTCTCACTGATCATCACCACGACCTCATCTGCAAATTTGGTGAGAAGCTTCTGCACCATTATCGACACCGGCTCCTACTACCACCCGAGATCTCGTCCGCGAATTGCTGTTCGACACCACAACCGCATCCAGCCCATTCGAGCACAAACTGATCGCTATAAGAACAGCCCAGTCCCAACCATTGTAAAAATTACCAATAACTTGTAATCAACCAGTGTATTCACTCCCAGTCAATCTTACCTTTTTGCACTGTCACTATGTTGAAATGCCCTGTAGTTTGAGCTTCTCCTCACCAAGTTATTATATATCATATTTGTATCACTTATGTTACTTGTATATTATTTGTAAATCAAGAGACTCATTCCCCAATTATGCAACTGTATATTTTTAGCCTTCTGGCTGCCATGCTCTTTCAATAAACCGTTAATTATTATTATTATTATTATTATTATTATTATTATTATTATCACACACACACACACACACACACCTCATCCTTGGTGGTGTTGGCAGGCAGATCCTCGAGGCCAGAGATCAGCCAGGCGTGTGTGTCAGGATGTTCTCGTACCAAGTCCCTCATTCATGTCTTAATGTGGATTTAACTACACTGAGCCAGCTGGTCACCTCAAGGATACCTCCCTCCCTTCCCCCTTCCTTTTCTTATTCGTTCCCTCCCTCCCTCCTCCTTCCCTTCCTTACCTCACTCGTTTCCCCTTCCCCAATCCGACGGCTTCTCAATCCACTAGTTACGAGGGAAAAAATAATGCAAGCACCTCTGAGAATTTATCTTGAGGTAACATGCAACATATCTTGCGTTAGTCAGGTCGCACCTCGATTATGCTGTTCAGTTCTGGTGCCCTTATTATAGAATGGATATCACTTCACTGGAGTCGGTGCAGCGAAGAATGACGAAAATGATTCCGGGACTTAGAAACCTTCCATATCAAGATAGATTAAAGAAACTAAACTTGCATTCCCTAGAAAGACGAAGAGTGTGGGGAGATATGATAGAAGTATTTAAGTGGGTGAAAGGAATCAATAAAGGGGATATAGATAAAGTTCTTATAATATCCGAGCAGGATAGGACTCGTAGCAACGGATTAAGTTGGATTAGTTTAGGTTTAGGAAGGAGATAGGAAGAAACTGGTTCACAAATAGGGTGGTGGACGAGTGGAACAAGCTTAGCAACTTTGTAGTAAGTGCTGGAACGTTGGAAAGTTTTAAAAGGAAGCTGGATAGATTCATGGATAATAGAGAGTGGTAGTAACTCTCGACAGGAGCTGCCATGCACAGACCAACCGGCCTATTGCAGACTCCTTATTTTCTTATGTTCTTATTAACACGTAGCTACAGCAAGACAAGTAGATACATTATAACGTCCCCATTTACGAGAGATATTCAATTTACACATCTTCGAGAATCTACCAAATAACATCGTAAATTGTGTTGTAGAATGAGACAATCCGAAGCATTCTCAAACCACCAATTGAGTAAAGCAAAATCTTCCTACATATCTCCCTGGGTTCTGTCCAAGTACCTCCCCCCCCCCCCCCCACCCAACACACTAGCGCGTCTCCCATTTCCATTTTGATTATCCATGGTGATACAAGTACTGTACATAGTTATTACAATACGTACGGTCACCTCAAAAAGATCGCGTCCTCGGCAATCCGAATGAACCACTGGAACGAACCCTGTGAGTCCTCGAGTTCGGATATGATTTTCAACCCATAGAAACTCCATCTATCGGTTGAAAACTGGGTAATTTGCATTAATGAAAAGGTAAATAAAATTAATTTAGGTAAAAACCACTTTTTCACATTTACAAGAAACGGTAAAGATTCAGAAAAGGTCGACCGCGGAAACTACTAAACTATTTCGTGGTGTTTTAAACGAATCTGACCTTCATTTCCGTCACAAATGAGCCGTTATGGAGATATGACCCCGAATTACGAACAATATTGGTTGCGCAAAGTGGGCAGGGGTTTGAGGTAGAGGGAAATTGTGAGGTAAAAACACGCAAAAACTGACGAAACGAAACAACGGGTTAGGAGGTTTCCTGACCCGAGAAATCAGAAGGATCTGACCTAACCTCCTAGCTCCCTGGACCCCCATTGTGTAAAAAAAGGTACCAGTTTTAACAGAGGTTTAGAGCGTGAAGTGATGCTACTTATCTGAGGAAGTGGTGGAGTGGTGATCGTTGTATTCGGCATGGAACATGTTTAGACAGAAATATTGTTGGTAATGTTCCTTATTGCCGACACGAAACACCAAACTCTTGATATCCTTTCACAATCGTTCTATATTTTGCATATAAACGCCTGTAGCACTTCACAGAGGTTGGCAGAATACCACGAGCCTTAAAAATGTCAATGGCAGCGGAATCGTTTTCAAATACACGATGATGGTTTGGCAAGCTGAGATAGAACACCCGTGAAGAGAGAAGCCATCTTGGGATTTACCAACTATAATTCGAAACTCTGAGCATGCGCAGGAGTATCACGTGACACGGAGACTTACAGTGATTGGAGTGTAAGTTCTGGAGTGAAATTGCAGTCCAAAATATTCGAAAAATATAAATTTGCGACAGAAACGTAATAAAATAATATAAATTTTACTCTATCTCCCCATATAAACATAAATATGAAGTTCCGTGGTCGACCGTTAACCAAAACACTGTATGATGCACATAAGGAGAATTCTTAAGCACCGTTTCACATGATTTATGGTTATGACATGGCACCGTTGTAACGAAGGCTGCCGTTCAGACAGCTACTTCTACAGTGGCACTTTCTAAACCTTTCACCTCGACAGATACTCCGTGTGGGAACAATTATTCCACTTTTTGTGCCAATTGCAAGCACTTTCTTCCTTAGAACGTACAATTTTGGTGGTGTCATGGGAGGTGCTATTCATTACACACTGCACAACCCGAAGACCTTAACTCCACAGGGCGCATTTATTATCGCACCATCATACAGTCTTCAGTTTTGGTCGCCTGGTGCACCTCTCGCTACCCCGAAGGTTGATAGCATTACCGGGTCGCAATAGTTTGGGTAACCGTTCACTCGCTGGATTGGGACGAGCTGTGTAAATTAATATTATAACAAGTGCTCCAATCTTTTAGTAAACTTAGAGCGTGAAGCAGCTCTATATATTCCCCGCCGCTGGGAGAGATTTAGCTGGTGGTGGACGATAACATGTCACTTGGGTCACATCTGCTTCGTGCATAAGAAACTTTTATTGCGCCTCTCAATTGAAAAATAAACGCCTTTGAATTTTTTACATAATTCTTCTTTTATGTAATACAGATTCACGTATAAACATATTATTGATATACCTGTAAAATATATTGAAATTTCTGTTGTCATAATGATCAATGGCATAATTTTCATAGGTATTACGAATGACTTTCTTCCCTGAGAACGTCAATAACATGTCATCTTCACCGAGAGAGAGAGAGAGAGAGAGAGAGAGAGAGAGAGGTCCAGGGTGACAACACCAATGAACGAGAAAGTGAGGATCATTTGTTTATTCATATTTTTTTTTCACTTTACATTCAGAACAGAATGTTAGAAGAAAAGTGTATAACATCCTAAAGTCAGGGACCTTATAACCCAGACTACTCACACTGCCGTTTAGTTTAGATCCTGACTCGTTCGGAAGGTGACTCGTACTGTACACTCGTCATAATACAAGTACTGTACACTTACACCTCACCACAAGTACACGACCATTACAGTGTACTACGTCAAGTGTTACACGAGGGGAGTCTTTAGTCTTATAACCTTCATCACCAGCACACAAGGGGTGTCTATTTTACGACTGATAAGACTATCACATTATCTATCGCTTAGGTGTGTAATTCTCACCTGAGCATCACCCCAACCCCCTCTCACCCCTCACCCCCCTCTCACACCTCACCCCCTCTCACCCCTCACCCCTCACCCCCCTCTCACCCCTCACCCCAACCCCCTCTCACACCCCTCACCCCCCTCACCCCTCACCCCCCTCTCACCCCTCACCCCCCTCTCACCCCCTCTCTCACCCCTCACCCCCTCTCACCCCTCACCCCCCTCTCTTACCCCTCCCCCCTTCACCCTCCCATAACAGGTTTTCCTCATAGTTTTCCTCCTGTACTCACGCTCGACCTATGATTGGCCCTCACTAGTATAATAACTACAATCAATAACAACACAGTGATTAGAATCCCTCGATTATCACGTGATTAGGAACAGCCAATCAGAAAATTAAATAACGATTCACTTCAAAATCCTCCTCGACCTCCTCACCGCTGTTTGAGTTTACCTCGTAACCTCTAAACCTCTTGCAGAACACACCTGTCATAGTAGGTAAACCCCCCTTTATCTCTTTACCTTAATTAAATGCCAGGTGAGGTGACAGGTGGGGTGTCAGGTGAGGTGACACGTGAGGCGCCAGGTGAGGTGACAGGTGAGGTGACAGGTGAGGTGGTCAGTAAACCCAAATAACCTTAATTAAACCCAATATTTTATTTGATCTAAACTAGTTGACAGGTGAGGTAGTGAGTGTAAATTTAATAACGCTCTTATTTACCTTTACTAATGTGACAGGTGAGGTGACAGGTGACGCAGACTAATTAAGCTTCTTTTCTGGATCATTTCACAGCAAAAAGACACACAGACATATTCCGCCATAACGCAAATACACACGAATACAAATCTCTCACACCTATGAACACAACATACATACATAGTGGTTGCCTCTCGTGTACGAGGGTGGCCAGCCCAAGGACCACCTCGGCGTGAATTTGTTTAAGGTGTAGAAGCTGTCGCCAACACAACAACCACACCCTGAGTTAACGAGCTGCATGACCCAGTGTCAAGGAACAGTCCGAGAAGACCGGACAACTCGCCAACTGCACTGGCTAACCGTAAATCGATTAACATCCAGGTTCCCAATTACTGCTGGGTAGACAGAGGCAAATGGCGTAAAGAAACTTGCCCATAGTTCACCCTGCCCGGAGATCGAACCCGGGTCCGTTCGCTTGCGAGGTGAACATGCTGACCATTACACCACAGGTCGCCAAATAAATACATACATACATACAGTTTCCCATATGAACAAACAGTCTCCCCAAAAACACACTCCCTCCCTCTCCCACCACACCCCCTCCTCCCCCCACACACACAAACACCACCTCCTCCCCCCACACACACAAACACCACCTCCTCCCCCCACACACACAAACACCCCCTCCTCCCCCACACACAAACATCCCCTCCTCCCCCACACATACAAACAACCCCCCACACACAAACACCCCCCTCTTCCTCCACACACATAAACACCCCCTCCTCCCCCCACACACAAACACCCCCTCCTCCCTCCACACACAAACACCCCCTCCTCCCCCACACATACAAACAACCCCCCACACACAAACACCCCCCTCTTCCTCCACACACATAAACACCCCCTCCTCCCCCACACATACAAACAACCCCCCCACACACAAACACCCCCTCTTCCTCCACACATATAAACACCCCCTCCTCCCCCCACACACAAACACCCCCTCCTCCCTCCACACACAAACACCCCCTCCTCCCCCCCACACAGACACCCCCTCCTCCCCCCACACACAAACACCCCCTCCACCCCACACACACAAACACCCCCTCCTCCCTCCACACACAAACACCCCCTCCTCCCCCCACACACAAACACCCCCTCCTCCCTCCACACACAAACACCCCCTCCTCCCCCCACACACAGACACCCCCTCCTCCCTCCACACACAAACACCCCCCTCTTCCTCCACACACATAAACACCCCCTCCTCCCTCCACACACAAACAACCCCCACACACACAAACACCCCCTCCTCTCCCACACACACAAACAACCCCCACACACAAACACCCCCTCCTCCCTCCACACACAAACAACCCCCACACACACAAACACCCCCTCTTCCCCCACACACCCAAACAACCCCCCACACACAAACACCCCCAAACACAAACACCCCCTCCTCCCCCCACACACAAACAACCCCCCACACACACAAACACCCCCTCCTCCCCCACACACACAAACAACCCCCCACACACACAAACACCCCCTCCTCCCCCCCACACACAAACAACCCCCCACACACACAAACACCCCTTCTTCCCCCACACACCCAAACAACCCCCACACACAAACACCCCCTCCTCCCCCACACACAAACAACCCCCCACACACAAACACCCCCTCCTCTCCCACACACACAAACAATCCCCCACACACAAACACCCCCTCCACCCCCACACACACAAACAACCCCTCCACACACAAACACCCCCTCTTCCTCCACACACATAAACACCCCCTCCTCCCCCACACACACAAACAACCCCCCACACACAAACACCCCCTCCTCCCTCCACACACAAACAACCCCCCCACACAAACAACCCCCCACACACACAAACACCCCCTCCTCCCCCACACACAAACAACCCCCCTCACACAAACACCCCCTCCTCCCCCACACACACAAACAACCCCCACACACACAAACACCCCCTCCTCTCCCACACACACAAACAACCCCCACACACAAACACCCCCTCCTCTCCCCCACACACAAACAACCCCCCACACACAAACACCCCCTCCTCCCCCACACACACAAACAACCCCCCACACACAAACACCCCCTCCTCCCCCACACACACAAACAACCCCCCACACACAAACACCCCCTCCTCCATCCACACACAAACAACCCCCCCCCCACACAAACAACCCCCCACACACACAAACACCCCCTCCTCCCCCACACCCCACAAACACCCCCTCCTCCCCCACACACACAAACAACCCCCCACACACAAACACCCCCTCCTCTCCCACACACACAAACAACCCCCCACACACAAACACCCCCTCCTCCCCCACACACACAAACAACCCCCCACACACAAACACCCCCTACTCCCCCACACACACAAACAACCCCCCACACACACAAACACCCCCTCCTTCCCCCACACACCAAACAACCCCCCACACACACAAACAACCCCCCACACACACAAACAACCCCCCACACACACAAACACCCCCTCCTCCCCCACACCATCTGTTATTTCAGTATAGCCAAAAAATTACCAGCCCTCAAGTAATGTAATTTCAATTGAAGAAAATTATTATCATTATTTCATTCATAATATTCATTTCAATCCGTTATTCACGTCTGTAATTCCAGTGTTATTCCCGTCTCTGTAATTTTCGCCTGTAATTAAATCAAAATTCAGAAGAGAGGTTATTTTTGACTTACTGTAATTACGTGGGTGAATCTCTCTCTCTCTCTCTCTCTCTCTCTCTCTCTCTCTCTCTCTCTCTCTCTCTCTCTCTCAAAACATCATATAAACTATACCTTTCCTTTCATAAGACACAACTACCAGGGAGGGAGAAAGGGAGGGAGGGAGGGAGGATAAGGAAGGGGGGAAAGGGAGAGGGAAAAAGAGGGAGGGAGGGAGGGAGGATGGGTAAGGAAGAGAGGAAGGGAAGGGAGGGAGGGAGGGAGGGAGGGAGGGAGGGAGGGAGGGAGGAAGGGAGGAAGGGAAGGAAGGGAGGGAGGGAGGGAGACGATAATCAAAGTGGCAATATCTTACTGGGCAATCAGCTCAGAACCTACGATCATCACCCATAATACTAGTCTTACACCCAGCTCACCGCCCGCCCGCCCACCCACCCACCTGTCCGTCCGGCTGGCTGGTTGGTTACCTGAGGTCGGTAACACCTGATCTACCTCGTATCAACCCACACCACCTCCCCCATCTCCCTCATTCACCATCCACCAACACCTCCCTCACTACCTCCACCACTATCTCCATCACCATCATCACTACCTCCCCCATAACTACCACCACCACCTCCCGCACTACCTACCACATCACTTCCTTTACCACCATCACCACCACTCCACCACCACCACCACCATCACCACCACCTCCCTCCCCATCACCACCACCACCGCCACTTCCTTCGCCACCACCGCCACTTCCCTCACCACCACCACTTCCACCACCACCACCACTCCACCACCACCACCACTCCACCACCACCACCACTTCCACCACCACCACCACTTCCTTCACCACCACCACCACCACCACCACTCCACCACCACCACCATCACCACCACCACCACCACTTCCACCACCACCACCACTTCCACCACCACCATCACCACCACCACCACTTCCACCACCACCACCACTTCCACCACCACCACCACCACTTCCTTCACCATCACCACCACCACCACCACTTCCTTCACCATCACCACCACCAACACCACCTGCACCTTAATCTCCCCTCAATATCTAATACACAACCTGGAGTTAATAAACGTCAAAAACACAACCCGGAAATTCATCTTTGAATGTATATTTCCATCTTGTGTTATAATATCTATCAATTATGTATTAAATAAAACCAGTTAATATTTCTTCTTCAAAATACCCCCAAAAACACAATAAAAACACATTAAAAAACAATAAATTAACCTAAACACAAAGGTTAATCTCCCACGGTAAATTAAATACAAAGGTTAAACAAAGTCGCTGAGAGAGAACAAAATACCAACGTCTAGAATCAGTTACGTATTTAAGACGTCATGGGGGAGGCCGTGACGTCATGGGGGAGGCCGTGACGTCATGGAGGAGGCCGTGACGTCATGGTGGAGGCCGTGACGTCATGGAGGAGGCCGTGACGTCATGGTGGAGGCCGTGACGTCATGGAGGAGGCCGTGACGTCATGGTGGAGGTTGTGACGTCATGGTGGAGGTTGTGAGGTGATGCAGAAGGCCGTGTGTGTGTGGTGCTGCAGTAGGTCATCAACATGGAACAAGAAGTGAGCCTTGAGGTACTCCAGCCATTACGAGAAAGAGTCGGCAGGAGGGGCGTCAACTACTGCAGGAGAGAGAGGAGGAACAGCCAGCAGGAGGAGCGTCAACTACTGCAGGAGAGAGAGGAGGAACAGTCGGCAGGAGGAGCGTCAACTACTGCAGGAGAGAGAGGAGGAACAGTCGGCAGGAGCAGCGTCAACTACTGCAGGAGAGAGAGAGGAACAGCTGGCAGGAGGAGCGTCAACTACTGCAGGAGAGAGAGGAGGAACAGTCGGCAGGAGGGGCGTCAACTACTGCAGGAGAGAGAGGAGGAACAGTCGGCAGGAGGAGCGTCAACTACTGCAGGAGAGAGAGGAGGAACAGTCGGCAGAAGGAGCGTCAACTACTGCAGGAGAGAGAGGAGGAACAGTCAGCAGGAGGAGCGTCAACTACTGCAGGAGAGAGAGGAGGAACAGCTGGCAGGAGGGGCGTCAACTACTGCAGGAGAGAGAGGAGGAACAGTCGGCAGGAGGGGCGTCAACTACTGTAGGAGAGAGAGGAGGAACAGCCAGCAGGAGGAGCGTCAACTACTGCAGGAGAGAGAGGAGGAACAGCTGGCAGGAGGGGCGTCAACTACTGCAGGAGAGAGAGGAGGAACAGTCGGCAGGAGGGGCGTCAACTACTGTAGGAGAGAGAGGAGGAACAGCCAGCAGGAGGAGCGTCAACTACTGCAGGAGAGAGAGGAGGAACAGTCGGCAGGAGGGGCGTCAACTACTGCAGGAGAGAGAGGAGGAACAGTCGGCAGGAGGGGCGTCAACTACTGCAGGAGAGAGAGGAGGAACAGCTGGCAGGAGGAGCGTCAACTACTGCAGGAGAGAGAGGAGGAACAGTCGGCAGGAGGGGCGTCAGCTACTGCAGGAGAGAGAGGAGGAACAGTCGGCAGGAGGGGCGTCAACTAGTGCAGGAGAGAGAGGAGGAACAGTCGGCAGGAGGGGCGTCAACTACTGCAGGAGAGAGAGGAGGAACAGTCGGCAGGAGGAGCGTCAACTACTGCAGGAGAGAGAGGAGGAACAGTCGGCAGGAGGAGCGTCAACTACTGCAGGAGAGAGAGGAGGAACAGTCGGCAGGAGGGGCGTCAACTACTGCAGGAGAGAGAGGAGGAACAGTCGGCAGGAGGGGCGTCAACTACTGCAGGAGAGAGAGGAGGAACAGCCAGCAGGAGGAGCGTCAACTACTGCAGGAGAGAGAGGAGGAACAGCCAGCAGGAGGAGCGTCAACTACTGCAGGAGAGAGAGGAGGAACAGTCGGCAGGAGGAGCGTCAACTACTGCAGGAGAGAGAGGAGGAACAGTCGGCAGGAGGAGCGTCAACTACTGCAGGAGAGAGAGGAGGAACAGTCGGCAGGAGGGGCGTCAACTACTGCAGGAGAGAGAGGAGGAACAGCCAGCAGGAGGAGCGTCAACTACTGCAGGAGAGAGAGGAGGAACAGTCGGCAGGAGCAGCGTCAACTACTGCAGGAAAGAGAGAGAGGAACAGCTGGCAGGAGGAGCGTCAACTACTGCAGGAGAGAGAGGAGGAACAGTCGGCAGGAGGGGCGTCAACTACTGCAGGAGAGAGAGGAGGAACAGCCAGCAGGAGGAGCGTCAACTACTGCAGGAGAGAGAGGAGGAACAGCTGGCAGGAGGGGCGTCAACTACTGCAGGAGAGAGAGGAGGAACAGTCGGCAGGAGGGGCGTCAACTACTGTAGGAGAGAGAGGAGGAACAGCCAGCAGGAGGAGCGTCAACTACTGCAGGAGAGAGAGGAGGAACAGTCGGCAGGAGGGGCGTCAACTACTGCAGGAGAGAGAGGAGGAACAGTCGGCAGGAGGGGCGTCAACTACTGCAGGAGAGAGAGGAGGAACAGCTGGCAGGAGGAGCGTCAACTACTGCAGGAGAGAGAGGAGGAACAGTCGGCAGGAGGGGCGTCAGCTACTGCAGGAGAGAGAGGAGGAACAGTCGGCAGGAGGGGCGTCAACTAGTGCAGGAGAGAGAGGAGGAACAGTCGGCAGGAGGGGCGTCAACTACTGCAGGAGAGAGAGGAGGAACAGTCGGCAGGAGGAGCGTCAACTACTGCAGGAGAGAGAGGAGGAACAGTCGGCAGGAGGAGCGTCAACTACTGCAGGAGAGAGAGGAGGAACAGTCGGCAGGAGGGGCGTCAACTACTGCAGGAGAGAGAGGAGGAACAGTCGGCAGGAGGGGCGTCAACTACTGCAGGAGAGAGAGGAGGAACAGCCAGCAGGAGGAGCGTCAACTACTGCAGGAGAGAGAGGTAGGAACAGCCAGCAGGAGGAGCGTCAACTACTGCAGGAGAGAGAGGAGGAACAGTCGGCAGGAGGAGCGTCAACTACTGCAGGAGAGAGAGGAGGAACAGTCGGCAGGAGGAGCGTCAACTACTGCAGGAGAGAGAGGAGGAACAGTCGGCAGGAGGGGCGTCAACTACTGCAGGAGAGAGAGGAGGAACAGCCAGCAGGAGGAGCGTCAACTACTGCAGGAGAGAGAGGAGGAACAGCCAGCAGGAGCAGCGTCAACTACTGCAGGAAAGAGAGAGAGGAACAGCTGGCAGGAGGAGCGTCAACTACTGCAGGAGAGAGAGGAGGAACAGTCGGCAGGAGGGGCGTCAACTACTGCAGGAGAGAGAGGAGGAACAGCCAGCAGGAGGAGCGTCAACTACTGCAGGAGAGAGAGGAGGAACAGTCGGCAGGAGCAGCGTCAACTACTGCAGGAAAGAGAGAGAGGAACAGCTGGCAGGAGGAGCGTCAACTACTGCAGGAGAGAGAGGAGGAACAGTCGGCAGGAGGAGCGTCAACTACTGCAGGAGAGAGAGGAGGAACAGTCGGCAGGAGGAGCGTCAACTACTGCAGGAACACCAAGAGAACACCTGAAGAAGGATGTAAACAAGACTTGAGACACTCACTAACACTGTACGCCCGTATTATTAAACAACATCTTCCCTTGAAGAGGGTCGTCGTGTTCGGTGGATTTGGCATCCTGTGTACCGCCGGCAAGGCCGTGGGCTCGTAACACACGTCTTGCCCGCGGTGCGCACCGTTTCTCTATGGATGTCGGTCACATTAGAATAACCCGTTATGGTACCTCCTTCTTTCCTCACACAGCTAAACTATGGAATGCTCTGCCTTCTTCTGTGTTTCCTTACTCAAATAATGTCTCACTTTAAAAAAGCTGGTTTTCCGCCATCTTCGTGGTGTAGCTTAACGCACTCTTTTTTCGCCTCTAAATTTTTGCTTGTTTGTTTTTTTTACTAATTTTGCCCCCCCCCCCCCCCCGCACACACACACACACAGGTGTTTAATTATGAGGTAAAATAAGCTAGACTGGGGGGGGGGCTAATCTTCAGGTGACTCCGCCTCAAAAGAGGGAAGCTTGGTGAGGAAAGACTTCAAGAAACACCAACATGTCGAGGATGAGAACCGGAGCAGTGTTGGATAATTGGACGCCATATTGAGTGAGAACTGCTGGCGTTCCTCAAGGTATGATCATAAAACTTGATCATTTCGTCATCATTTTCTCTGTTTGATCAGATATTTTGATCACTAAACTACCTTGTCATTCTGGTCATTTTTATAACATTCTTGACATTCTTATATAGAGTGAATAATAGAGGTTAACATTCTTACATGGAGTGAATAATAGAGGTTAACATTCTTACATGGAGTGAATAATAGAGGTTAACATTCTTACATTGAGTGAATAATAGAGGTTAACATTCTTACATGGAGTGAATAATAGAGGTTAACATTCTTACATGGAGTGAATAATAGAGGTTAACATTCTTACATGGAGTGAATAATAGAGGTTAACATTCTTACATGGAGTGAATAATAGAGGTTAACATTCTTACATGGAGTGAATGATAGAGGTTAACATTCTTACATGGAGTGAATAATTAATAGAGGTTAACATTCTTACATGGAGTGAATAATAGAGGTTAACATTCTTACATGGAGTGAATGATAGAGGTTAACATTCTTACATGGAGTGAATAATTAATAGAGGTTAACATTCTTACATAGAATGAATAATAGAGGTTAACATTCTTACATGGAGTGAATAATAGAGGTTAACATTCTTACATGGAGTGAATAATAGAGGTTAACATTCTTACATGGAGTGAATAATTAATAGAGGTTAACATTCTTACATAGAATGAATAATAGAGGTTAACATTCTTACATGGAGTGAATGATAGAGGTTAACATTCTTACATGGAGTGAATGATAGAGGTTAACATTCTTACATGGAGAGAATGATAGAGGCTAACATTCTTACATCTTGACCAAAATCCCAGTAAAATTATAGTCAAATCACACCAAATCCCCGTGGGTCCCGGTCAAATAGCCGGTGGCTATTCGGCAAGGAATCTCCGGTAAAATAGACTATGATTATTTGGCCGGAAATAACTGGTCAAATAATCACTTTGATATATATATATATAAGCAAGTGCAATAATCACGGGGGGCGACACATCAACCTGGGGCAGTATTCCCTGACACATGTTCAGGAGGCAGCCAGGAATGGACCAGTTGACGGTTCTGGGTAAACACAAGACATACACTCTGCCACGTTCGTAGAGTGATACGGTATATATAATTTATAATAAAAGTTTAAAGTCCTGCTATAACAGTCGAGATAAGTTTATTTCTCTAGAAACAGGGCCTACATTTGCAATGACGTCAATAGTTTCAAACACCGCTGGGCTGCAATCGGAGGTAGTAGACCCCAAATGCCACGTTCAGTTAAGTTTTAGGGGTGTTTTTTATGGTCTAAGTCAGGGACATTTCGTAAGTGAAGAAATGCTCCGTGAAGAGCAGCTTTAAACATAGGTTGGATGGATATATGAGTGATACGGGTTGACTGCCCAGTATGGCCCGCTGCAATTTCCTCCATTCTTATGTTCTTTTGGACATAAAAAACTCCCATGTTCACACCAGCTCAGCTCAGCTGGTAGACGTTCTCTTCTCTTTTTTCTTCATTGCCTTTACAGAGTATATCAGCACTAGATGGAGATACGAGCAAATTTAGAAGTGATGACATTGTCTGGACTTTGTTTTGATAATGCCTGATGCTAGTTAACATGACGACATAGTGCTGTTATTGTTTTGATGATTCACTAATGAACCACTAGGATATATTATCATTTATATTAATTAATGGGTAAAATGTTTACTATAACTACCATAAGTATTTTGAAGTTTAGATTTGAGATCGGCTATATTGGGTAAATTTCAATTTGGTCACACCTGTACTTAAATTTGCAGACTGTTTTTTTCTGGTTTGCGATGTGTTATGAACGATTTAGACCTTCATTCTATCGGAAATCACCAGTTTTGAGTTACTACCCCCCCCCCCCTTACCGATGTATGTTAAGCTAACCTTATAACTCATCATAACATAACCTAACCTAATACTATATGATCTGTATTTTCTTATGCGATCGAAAAATGTTTGACACAAATCCCGTAGAGATAATGTGTCTTATCGTTTAAAGTGCTTAATCCCATAGTTAGAATCTTAAGGTTCCCCAGATGACCAAAACCAAAATAATACCAATATTGTTTGCAATGTTTATACTATGAAATTTGTTGTATGGGCAGCTAATATCCATTGAATTAGTTAATGTGCTTAGTAATATTTATTTATATATTCAAAATAGCATTACTGTATTGCACAATAAAGCACAATTAACTGTTAATAATGTTTATTTACTGAGCCGATCAGCCGAGAAGGTTGGACCACACCACCTGGCTGCCCCCAGCGAGGAAGCTCTCCCCAGCCAGTAACGTCACAACCAATCAGAGAGCTTTTCGCAGTCACGTGACTTTTTAGCCACTTTAACCCTTATTTTTGACACTTTTTGGCCTAATTTATTTTAAAATATCATTACTATAGTGAATTTAAGCGTTTTCTTTACCCACCACCTGCCATCTTACGAAAAAATTCCGACCGTCAACTCGTCCATTGAGCCGAGCTATTTATAGACGGGGGGGGGGGGGACATTCTACATGATTGAGGGAGAATGTTTACGGTTTAGTTTTCATTCTCTTAAAGTTATGAGTTACACTGACTTAATAGTCTATTCTGATGCACTGGCTGATGCATTTAATAACTACAATAATAATAACAATAACAATAATAATAACAATAATAATAACAATAATAACAATAATAATATTGATAATAATAACAATAATAACAATAATAATAACAACAACAACGACTATAATAATAATAATAATAATAATGACCAAAACAAACACAAACATCAATTGATTGCAACATCTACCCTCCTCCGCCTTCAGTCAACATCTACCCTCCTCCGCCTTCAGTGAACATCTACCCTCCTCCGCCTTCAGTCAACATCTACCCTCCTCCGCCTTCAGTCAACATCTACCCTCCTCCGCCTTCAGTCAACATCTACCCTCCTCCGCCTTCAGTCAACATCTACCCTCCTCCGCCTTCAGTCAACATCTACCCTCCTCCGCCTTCAGTCAACATCTACCCTCCTCCGCCTTCAGTCAACATCTACCCCCTCCGCCTTCAGTCAACATCTACCCTCCTCCGCCTTCAGTCAACATCTACCCTCCTCCGCCTTCAGTGAACATCTACCCTCCTCCGCCTTCAGTCAACATCTACCCTCCTCCGCCTTCAGTCAACATCTACCCTCCTCCGCCTTCAGTCATCTCGGCTACATCAACAACATGACCCACCCCCCCCCCCCCATAAATCCTTCATCATTCACCACTCAGGATTGATCAAATGAAAGACGTCAATGAAAAACAAACAAACACAGACCACACACGTACACAAACACACCTAAATTAGCCCCCAAAAAACACACAAACACAAGATTATCAGGTGGAAAAACACACATCCACACGTACACAATTATACATTTACTGACCCAAAACACATTACATGGTCGTCAGGTGGGAAAAAAATAAAAATAAATAAATAAAGTACAAAAAAAATAATCTTTAACTACTGTGAAATTAGCTGATGCAAAAATGAGTAAAGAAACAAAATAATTAATAGAAAATAACTTTGTATTTTATGGGTTTTGTTTATGAGTCTATTATCGGGTTTATATATATATATATATAGATTATTATTATTTTATTATTATTATTCGTATTTACGTATTTTGTGATAATGGTAATGGAGTATTTTGGGTTAAGTCAAAAAATACACTATAGAAATGCAATGGGAATATCTGACTGACTTAAATTGACGATGGAACACACACACACACACACACACACACACACACACCGAGGCTCACGGACACTAAAGTTGCATGACACGACGCTGCAACACACAAGATAAAATTGCAACAGAGATTCAATATCAGGGATCGTATACTGGGTGCTGTCTGGGCCAGGCGAGTGGTCAGTGATATACTGCAGGAAGCCTCGGGTGGCAGAGGTCAGTGGCAACAATGAACTACAGGGTCGGTTGCAGGAAGCCTTGGATTGCAACAGTGTAATATTGGGTAATGTAAGCCACGGATTGCAAGGTTCAGAAGCAACAATGTGAACTATTATGCGCAGGAAGCTTCGGATTGCAGAGGTCAGTGGCAACAATGAACTACAGGGTCGGTTGCAGGAAGCCTTGGATTGCAACACAGTAATAGTACGTGCAGGAAGCTATGGATTGCAGGATTCATTGGCAACAGTGTGACGGTAAACTATGACGCATATTCTCGGTAGATGAAAAGAAAAATAACCCTCAGCTCTTTGTCAATTACGAATATAGAAAAGGACAAAATATACAATGTCGAGTCACAGCGCACTCTACACCCCATCTTGGCCAGGTAGTCATATGGCGTGTTTCTGGACCTCCCATCACAGGATAGGACATATTAGCTCACGGATATCCTGCAGGGGGAGAGAACTCGGTCCCTGGATGGTGTGTGTATATCACTCTCTTGCCCAATATCAAGGAAGACAGCAC
>CAUDMG010003294.1:1045000-1072500 GCA_958450375.1 Homarus gammarus | reverse complement strand
CCAGCCCAGCCCAGCCCAGCCCCGCCCCGCCCAGGTGATGCTCCTGGTGCTGTGTCCCAACCTAACCTAACCTAACCTAACCAAACCAAACCTAACTCAACCTAACCTAACCTACCCTAACCTAACCTAACCAAACCTAACCTAACCAAACCTAACCTAACCTAACCAAACCTAACCTAACCTAACCTAACCTAACCTAACCAACCTAACCTAACCTAACCAAACCTAACCTAACCCAACCTAACCTAACCAAACCTAACCTAACCAAACCTAACCAAACCTAACCTAACCTAACCTACCCTAACCTAACCTACCCTAACCTAACCTAACCAAACCTAACCTAACTCAACCTAACCTAACCTAACCAAACTAAACCTAACCTAACCTAACCTAACCTACCCAAACCTAACCTAACCAAACCTAACCTAACTCAACCTAACCTAACCTAACCTACCCTAACCTAACCTAACCAAACCTAACCTAACCTAACCAAACCTAACCTAACCTAACCCAACCCAACCAAACCTAACCTAACCTAACCTAACCTACCCTAACCAAACCTAACCTAACCTAACCTAACCTAACCAAACCTAACCTAACCTAACCAAACCTAACCTAACCTAACCCAACCCAACCAAACCTAACCTACCCTAACCTAACCTAACCTAACCCTGTCAATTACCATACCTGTTTCCTCTTACCTGGCCCCCGTGACCTTATACACATATAGACAGACAAACAGACAGACAGAAAGACAGACAGACAAAAACATATCAATGAACAGACTGACAGACACATAGACAATTAAACAGCCTAACCAACACAGACAGACACAGACAGACAGACACACACCACTACACTCAAAATCATAAACACTGGGACATAAACCACCGCAAAAGCAAACAAAATTTCTCCAACCAATAAAACAATAGAATCAATGGGTCATAACATGTAAACAAAGTGACGTCAATATTTTGTTTACAGTACGACCTAAAGACAAGAAACCCACTCGAACCAATGGCTTAAAACACGTAAACAGAATGACGTCACAAAACCCACTCGAACCAATGGGTCATAACATGTAAACAAAGTGACGTCAATATTTTGTTTACAGTACGACCTAAAGACAAGAAACCCACTGGAACCAATGGCTTAAAACACGTAAACAGAATGACGTCACAAAACCCACTCGAACCAATGGCTTAAAACACGTAAACAGAGTGACGTCAATATTTTGTTTACAGTACGACCTAAAGACAAGAAACCCACTCGAACCAATGGCTTAAAACACGTAAACAGAATGACGTCACAAAACCCACTGGAACCAACGGCTTAAAACACGTGAACAGAGTGACGTCACAAAACCCACTGGAACCAACGGCTTAAAACATGTAAACAGAGTGACGTCACAAAACCCACTCGAACCAATGGCTTAAAACATGCAAACAGAATGACGTCACAAAACCCACTGGAACCAACGGCTTAAAACACGTAAACAGAATGACGTCACAAAACCCACTGGAACCAACGGCTTAAAACACGTAAACAGAATGACGTCACAAAACCCACTGGAACCAATGGCTTAAAACACGTAAACAGAATGACGTCACAAAATCCACTGGAACCAATGGCTTAAAACACGTAAACAGAATGACGTCACAAAACCCACTGGAACCAATGGCTTAAAACACGCAAACAGAATGACGTCACAAAACCCACTGGAACCAACGGCTTAAAACACGTAAACAGAATGACGTCACAAAACCCACTGGAACCAACGGCTTAAAACACGTAAACAGAATGACGTCACAAAACCCACTGGAACCAACGGCTTAAAACACGTAAACAGAATGACGTGACTAAACCCACTGGAACCAATGGCTTAAAACACGTAAACAGAATGACGTCGCAAAACCCACTGGAACCAATGGCTTAAAACACGTAAACAGAATGACGTCACAAAACCCACTGGAACCAACGGCTTAAAACACGTAAACAGAATGACGTCACAAAACCCACTCGAACCAATGGCTTAAAACACGCAAACAGAATGACGTCACAAAATCCACTGGAACCAATGGCTTAAAACACGTAAACAGAATGACGTCACAAAACCCACTGGAACCAATGGCTTAAAACACGTAAACAGAATGACGTCACAAAACCCACTCGAACCAATGGCTTAAAACACGCAAACAGAGTGACGTCACAAAACCCACTGGAACCAACGGCTTAAAACACGTAAACAGAATGACGTCAATAAACCCACTCGAACCAACGGCTTAAAACACGTAAACAGAGTGACGTCACAAAACCCACTGGAACCAACGGCTTAAAACACGTAAACAGAATGACGTCACAAAACCCACTGGAACCAACGGCTTAAAACACGTAAACAGAATGACGTGACTAAACCCACTGGAACCAATGGCTTAAAACACGTAAACAGAATGACGTCGCAAAACCCACTGGAACCAATGGCTTAAAACACGTAAACAGAATGACGTCACAAAACCCACTGGAACCAACGGCTTAAAACACGTAAACAGAATGACGTCAATAAACCCACTCGAACCAACGGCTTAAAACACGTAAACAGAGTGACGTCACAAAACCCACTGGAACCAACGGCTTAAAACACGTAAACAGAATGACGTCACTAAACCCACTGGAACCAATGGCTTAAAACACGTAAACAGAATGACGTCACAAAACCCACTGGAACCAACGGCTTAAAACACGTAAACAGAATGACGTCTCAAAACCCACTGGAACCAATGGCTTAAAACACGTAAACAGAATGACGTCTCAAAACCCACTGGAACCAACGGCTTAAAACACGTAAACAGAATGACGTCAATAAACCCACTCGAACCAATGGCTTAAAACACGTAAACAGAATGACGTCACAAAACCCACTGGAACCAACGGCTTAAAACACGTAAACAGAATGACGTCTCAAAACCCACTGGAACCAATGGCTTAAAACACGTTAACAGAATGACGTCACAAAACCCACTGGAACCAACGGCTTAAAACACGTAAACAGAATGACGTCACTAAACCCACTCGAACCAATGGCTTAAAACACGTAAACAGAGTGACGTCACAAAACCCACTGGAACCAACGGCTTAAAACACGTAAACAGAATGACGTCTCAAAACCCACTGGAACCAATGGCTTAAAACACGTAAACAGAGTGACGTCAATAAACCCACTGGAACCAATGGCTTAAAACACGTAAACAGAATGACGTCACAAAACCCACTGGAACCAATGGCTTAAAACACGTAAACAGAATGACGTCGCAAAACCCACTGGAACCAATGGCTTAAAACACGTAAACAGAATGACGTCACAAAATCCACTGGAACCAACGGCTTAAAACATGTAAACAGAGTGACGTCACAAAACCCACTGGAACCAATGGCTTAAAACACGTAAACAGAATGACGTCAATATTCACCTTACTGCACACAGCGAAGGTCGACCGTCTCCCCTTGTCTTACCTGTAATAAGAGAGTTAATTAATACCTGGGATTGAAAGGGTTAATCTAAATTCATCGTATTATATAGTTGGGGTTAACGAGAGAGAGAGAGAGAGAGAGAGAGAGAGAGAGAGAGAGAGAGAGAGAGAGAGAGAGAGAGAGAGAGAGAGAGAGAGAGAGAGAGGATATGACAATAATATAACCTCTTGAGAACGAAGAATCAAGAAGAAGAAGAAGAAGAAGAAGAAGAAGAAGAAGAAGAAGAATGAAATACCAGAGGTTGATAAAAGAAAAAGAAGAAAAAACAACGAAGAAGGGAAGAGGAGGAAGAGAAGGGGTGGGGAGGAGGAGGAGTAGGAAGGAGAGGAGGAGGAGGAGTAGGGAGAGAAGAATGAGGAAGAAGTGCTACCTTCCCCCCCCAGGCACTAAGCTGGCACGTCTCTCCCATTGATTTACGATAGTCGCCCCCTATACCACCCTGCCTACACCTCCCTCAGTCAGTCAGTGTGTAAGTCAGTCAGTCAATGTGTCCGTTAATCAGTCAGTCATTCAGTCAGTGTGTCCGGTAATCAGTCAGTCATTCAGTCAGTGTGTCCGTCAGTCCGTCAGTGTGTAAGTCAGTCAGTCCATCAGTCAGTCAGTCAGTCAGTCAGTCAGTGTGATTGATGGCTTGTACTGTATGTGTGTGTGTGTGTGTGTGTGTGTGTCCCAGGTAATCAGCGTCGAGGGCCGAGTGGAGGAACAATGGCCCGATGTTCACCCTTCACCTCCCTCCCACACAGTCAAGTGGCCAAAATGGACAAAAATGGCCATAATTTGGGCCACTTAGGAGCGGTTGCGGCTTTAGTGGTCCCGGGTGAGAACCTCTGCTCGACACACAACCAGATTATATGATGTTTATATGTGGGAAACAAAATGTATATTGGGTGGACGTTGAAAGAGTACTGTCTGTCTGTCTGTCTGTCTGTCTGTCTGTCTGTCTATCTAGCTTTCATTGTCTGTCTGTCTGTCTGTCTGTCTAAATAGCTTTCTGTCTGTCTGTCTGTTTATCTATCTATCTAGCTTTCATTCTGTCTGTCTGTCGTACGCGTTCCTTCACACCTGTTGTTGACATGGTAACGTAGTGATGTAAATTGATGGTGATTTTGACTTTACGAATCAGTGTTTTTTCCTTGAACCACAACCCACAACCACACGTAGCGTCCACCATTATTGCTACGACATTATGTATAGTACTACCACACTATTACTGCTACCACACACACACACACACACACACACGTACACCACCACCACAACCATACCACTACCACAAATAAACATCCACAACCACAACTACCACATCACCTTTCACAACCATCCCATAACAACAGGTGGTATACGAGAGTGAGTGCCTAGTGCCTTATACACGACACCTTCCTCCCTCCCTAGGTGCCAGTGACGTCACAGTGCCAAGGTGTATCAAGGGGCGTCACTCCACCATTAAATATTAACAACTATCTACCTGTCAACTTCCCTCCTTCATTCCTTCCTCCGCGTCCCCCTTCTTCCCCTTTCACTCTCACCCACTCCCCCTCCCCCCTTCCCTCCCTTACCTCTGTCTCTCCCCCTCACTCCATCCACTTCCCTCCCTCCCTCACCACCTCTCTCTCTCTCCACCCCCTCACTCCCTCACCCCTCACCCCCTCTCCTCCCCTCACTACCCCCCACCCCCCTCCCTCCCTTAATCCACTATGTGTTGTATTGGGTAAAGTAATATTCTTAGTGTGTTTACTGTTACCCGCGATACAGTGGTCAGTGTATATAGTCTTATAGTTGTGGCCATTATTATTATTATTATTATTATTATTGTGGCTGTCATCACACACACACACACACACACACACACACACACACACACACACTACTACTACTACTACTACTACTACTACTACTACTTTGCTGTCACTCGGAATCGTATATGTCGATCATCCAGCTATGATGTATCGATATGAGTTATTAGGGATGTCACCTTCATTGGTGAGTTCTGAGGTGACTAAAGAGGCCGATAGGCAGGGTCGATCACAGATGTTGCACATGTGGAGGGCTACATCTAGTGCGGGAGGGGGGGGGGGCAGCAGCGTCTTTCCGGCGTTGGCGCTTGTCTGCCTCGTTATGCAGTCGGGCTAAGTCGAAAGTATTGACACCTTCTCGTGTGGTGCTCCTCCAAGCGTTACGGTGTGGAGTAATAGTCTCCCAGGTGAGGGGGTCGATTTGGCACTTTTTCAGGTTTGTCTTAAGGTTATCCTTGTACCTTTTCAGTTGCCCATCGGCGTTATATTTACTATTCATTGGGTGACTGTAAAGTAGCTGCTTTGGCAGTCTACTGTCGTCCATGCGGGTAACATGGCCAGTCCAGCATAGTTGTTCAAGGATAATGGTAGCCTAGATGCTCCTACAGTTGGTGTCAGCAAGAATACTGGCATTTGTTCTCTTGTCTTCCCAGCGAACTCGGAGGATGGAACGTAGACTACATTAGTGAAAGTTTTCAAGTGCCTTTAGGTGCTTCCTGTATGTGGCCCATGTCTCGCTGCCATATAGCAGGGCGGGGAGGACCACTGCTCGATATACGTGTAACTTCGGAGATAATTTCAGCTCCCTACAACTGAAGACATGGTTTCGGAGTCTGCCAAAGGCTTGAGATGCACATCCGATCTGATGTTGAATCTCTTCATCAATGTCCGCAGTGGTTGACAGGTGGGAGCCGAGATACCGAAAGTGGGTAACATTAGTGAGGGTAGTACCGTTAAGATGGACGGATGGCGGAGGTGTGGCTGAACCAGGGGCAGGTTGAAAGAGCATCTGAGTCTTACGTACATTCACCTCATGGCCAAAGTGTGCATAAGCATCTGCGTAGGAGTTCAGGATCTCCTGTAGGTCGCGTTCAGTGTGAGCGACAAGGGTGAGGTCGTCTGCATACTGATGTTCAGTAATGGAAGCTGCTGACACCTTTGTTCTTGCCTGGAGTCGTCCTATGTTGTAAAGACCCTTCATCCGGTACCAGATGTCCACCCCGCCGGCTAAATTTGCGCTGGTACGAATGAGGAAGGCAGCCAAGAAAATGGAAACGAGAGTTGGTGCCAATACACACCCTTGTTTAACCCCCGTTTGGATGGGGAAGAACTCAGACTGGGTGCCATTGTACAGGACACTGCTGTTCATGCCATCTGGAGTTGCCTCATAATGACGATAAATTTTCGTGGGCAGCCAAAACGGCTGAGGGTCCACCAGAGGGCTTCCCTGTTGACCGAGTCGAAGGCCTTGGTTAGGTCGTTGAAAGCCATGTGCAGGTCACACCGCTGTTCTCTGCACTTTTCCTGTATCTGACGGGCAACAAAGATCATGTCAGTGGTGCCATGTGATGGTCTAAAGCCACATTGAGATTCAAGGAGGAAGTTTTCCGCCTCAGGAAGAAGTCTGTTTAGGAGGACTCGGGCTATAATATTGCCAGCTACGGAGAGCAGCGAGATCCCGCGGTAGTTGCCACAGTCTGACCAGTTTCCTTTGTTTAAATATTGACAATGGAGGCATCTTTAAGAGCTTGAGGGATATCCTCCTTTTCCGTATATTCTCCAGGAGAGAACACACACACACACACACACACCACATAAGCCTCTTACATCTTAATCAGCAGAGCTTAATAAGTCCAAAACACCAACACAACAATATCGGGACACAGACACGAATATCGGGACACACGGACACTATATCGGGACACAGATAATTGACAGGTGTGTGTGTGTGTGTGTGTGTGTAGGCTGAAGGTGAAGGACTTGTAAATTAGTGGTCATGTTCTCACAGATACGCCTGAAGGTGCTGAAGAGCTACCAATCATAACCCCGAGTGATCAACAAGAAAGATAATCATTGGCTGGGAGAATATCAACAGTGTACCAACATGAAGAGATATAACAGGAGACGATACTAACTTACAACTGTCACCCGCCACCCTCCCCCTCCCTTGGGCTGTTCTTGACGGCCATACTAACAAGGTGATTATATCCAGCAGCTATTAACAACACACACACACAGTGACCCTTTCGACTCTCACTGACCATCACCACGACCTCATCTGCAAATTTGGTAAGAAGCTTCAGCACCATCCTGATCCTCGACACCGGCTCCTACTACCACCTGAGATCCCTAGTCCGAGAATTGCTGTTCGACACCACAACCGCATCCAGCCCATACGTGCACGAACTGATCGCTATAAGAACAGCCCAGTCATAACCATTGTAAAAAATTATCAATAACTTGTAATAAACCAGTGTATTCACTCCCAGTAAACACTACTCCTTGCACTGTCACTATGTTGAAATGCCCTGTAGTTTGAGCTTTTCCCCATCTAGTTATTATATGTCTTATTTATATCACTTATGTTATTTGTATATTATTTGTAATTCGAAACCCATTCCCCAAATATGTAACTGTATATTTTCAGCCTTCTGGCTGCCAAGCTCTTTCAATAAACCGTTAATTATTATTATTATTATATTATTATTATTATTATTATACTGAAAAAAAAACTGGTTGGCGTGTTCCTTGGAGGTAAAACGACCATACAACTGGGTAAGAACATAAGAACATATGAATGGAGGAAACTGTAGCGGGTCTATTGGCCCATACTGGGCAGTCCCGTTTACACCCAACCCCTATTGCTCATATATCCACCCAACCAATGTTTGAAGCTATCCAGCCTATTCGAGTTAATGATGATATTTGGTAACTTGTTCCATTCATCCACTACTCTATTTCCAAACCAGTGTTTACCTATTTCGCGCCTAAATCTAAATTTGTCTAATTTAAAACCATTGTTACGAGTTCGCTCCTGGTTGGATAGTTTGAGTACCTTTGTAATGTCCCCTTTGTTCATCCCTTACTTTCATTTAATCACCTCTATCATGTTGCCCCTCACTCTACGTCTCTCGAGGGAGTGCAAATTAAGATACTTTAACCTGTCTCTGTACTCAAGGTTCCTAATGCCCGGGATTAGTCTTGTCATTCTTCTCTGAATTCTTTCTAGGGATTCTATATCCATTCTGTAATACGGTGACCAGAATTGAACTGCGTAATCCAAGTGGGGTCTTACAAGCGCAAGATATAGTTTTAGGATGACCTCGCTAGTCTTGTAACTAACACTCCTTTGTATGAACCCAAGTACTTTATTAGCCTTGTTTCGAGCAAATACACATTGTTTACTTAGCTTAGGAGTCCTACTTATCATTACTCCTAAATCTCTCTCACAGTCAGATTTCTCAATAACATCGTTGTTCATCTGGTTTCCCTGTTTACATCTCCTATACTGAGTACTTTACATTTGTCCACATTGAATTTCGTCTGCCATTTTCCAGACCATTCGAAAAATTTGTTTAGATCTTCCTGTAGTTTTGCCGAGTCCTCGTCATATTTAATTACACGTCCTATTTTAGTGTCATCAGCAAATTTACTTATGTTGCTGTCTATGCCGATATCTATGTCGTTTATGTATATAATAAATAATAATGGTCCAAGTACTGAGCCTTGGGGAACCCCACTAGTGACGTTGCTCCAATGGGATTTAGTGCCATTTATGCTCACTGGCTGTTGCCTGTCCTGTAACCACGCCCTAATCCATTTTCTCCACTTTTCTTATTAGTCTTTCGTGGGGGGACTCTGTCGAAGGCTTTGCTAAAGTCGAGATATACCACATCATAATTGTGCCCCTCGTCCACCTATTCGAAAACTGATGAAAAGAATGTTAATAGATTAGTTAGACATGAACGCCCGCTTGTGAAGCCATGTTGGGAATCATTGATCAACTTGTGCTTCTCCAGGTGATTTCGAATAGAGTTTGAAATGATTCTTCCAGTAATTTGCCTACAATTAATGTTAAACTGATTGGACGGTAGTTAGAGGATAGTGATCTATCCCCTTTCTTGAAAATCGGTATTACATTCGCTATCCTCCAGGATTCTGGTACTACACCTGTTTTCAAGGACATGTTAAACAACTTTGCTAAGGGCATACTAAGCTCTTCCTTACATTACTTTAATACTCTGGCAAATATCTCATCGGGACCATGTGACTTATTAGGCTTCAGTTTGTCTATTTGCATACTAACATCGTTACTAGTCACTGCTATCTCGCTTAATTTGTTTTCTTCACTAGTCCTGGTAACTATACTCATACACGCCTCTCCTAGTAACCGCACATACGCTGTAGCTCTACTAACACACACACACACACACACACACACACACACCTATCTCTAATGGTCGATAAGTCGCCTCTTCCTGCTTCCTTCTACTGACGTAATGGTGTTTTAATATTCAAACGCCCCATGTCACTAAGCCTGCGTCGCCACCCTCCTACGTCACCACCCCCTATGTCACCACCCTCATACGTCACCGCTCCATACGTCACCACCCTCCTACGTCACCACCCCCTACGTCACCACCCTCCTACGTCACCACTTGTACCACGTTACCACCCTCCTACGTCACCACTAACACTACGTCACCGCTCCCTACGCCACCGCTCCCTACGTCACCACCTGTACCACGTCACCATAAAGCATTACTCAGGAGAATTCAATAACCAGTCGACCTTCAGTATATAAATGGTGGCTGACGAGTAGTGTGTGTGTGTGTGTGTGTGTGTGTGTGTGTGTGTGTGTGTGTGTGCCACTACGACAATATCACCACACAACAACAACACATCATCCCCAATACTCTCACCCTCACCCTCACCACCCTACCCTTATCACCCTCACCCTCACCACCCTACCCTTACCACCCTCACCCTCACCCTTACCACCCACACCCTTACTCTCACCCTCACTACCCTCACCCTCACCACCCTCACCCTTACTCACACCCTCACCCTCATCACACTACCCTTACCACCCTCACCCTTACCTTCACCATCACCACCCTCACCCATACCACCCTCACCCTTACCACCCTCACCCTTACCACCCTCACCCTTACCACCCTCACCCATACCACCCTCACCCTTACCACCCTCACCATCACCACCCTCACCCTTACCACCCTCACCCATACCACCCTCACCCTTACCCTCACCCTCACCACCCTCACCCTTACCACCCTCACCCTTACCACCCTCACCCTCACCCTCACCACCCTCACCCTTACCACCCTCACCCTTACCACCCTCACCCTTACCACCACCCTCACCATCACCACCCTCACCTCACCTCACCACCCTCACCCTCACCACCCTCACCCTTACCACCCTCACCCTCACCACCCTCACCCTCACCACCCTCACCCTTACCACCCTCACCCTTACCACCCTCACCCTACCACCCTCACCCTCACCACCCTCACCACCTCACCCTCACCACCCTCACCCTTACCACCCTCACCCTCACCACCCTCACCCTCACCACCCTCACCCTAACCACCCTCACCCTCACCACCCTCACCCTCACCACCCTCACCCTCACCACCCTCACCCTCACCCTCACCCTCACCACCCTCACCCTCACCACCCTCACCCTTACCACCCTCACCTCACCACCCTCACCCTTACCACCCTCACCCTCACCACCCTCACCCTCACCACCCTCACCCTTACCACCCTCACCCTCACCACCCTCACCCTCACCACCACCCTCACCCTCACCCTTACCACCCTCACCCTTACCACCCTCACCCTCACCACCCTCACCACCCTCACCCTTACCACCCTCACCCTCACCACCCTCACCTCACCACCTCACCCTACCACCCTCACCCTTCACCACCCTCACCCTTCACCACCCTCACCACCCTCAACCTCACCACCCTCACCCTCACCACCCTCACCCTTACCCTCACCCTCACCACCCTCACCCTCACCACCCTCACCCTCACCACCCTCACCCTTACCACCCTCACCCTCACCACCCTCACCCTCACCACCCTCACCCTCACCACCCTCACCCACCACCCTCACCCTCACCACCTCACCCTCACCACCCTCACCCTTACCACCCTCACCCTCACACCCTCACCCTCACCACCCTCACCCTCACCACCCTCACCCTCACCACCCTCACCCTCACCACCCTCACCCTAACCACCCTCACCCTCACCACCCTCACCCTCACCACCCTCACCCTCACCACCCTCACCACCCTCACCCTCACCACCCTCACCCTCACCACCCTCACCCTTACCTTCACCACCCTCACCCTTACCACCCTCACCCTAACACCACCCTCACCCTACACCTCACCCTCACCACCCTCACCCTCACCACCCTCACCCTCACCACCCTCACCCTCACCACCCTCACCCTCACCACCCTCACCCTCACCACCCTCACCCTCACCACCCTCACCCTCACCACCCTCACCCTTACCACCCTCACCCTCACCACCCTCACCCTTACCACCCTCACCCTCACACCACCCTCCACCCTCACCATCACCACCCTCACCCTCACCACCCACCCTCACCACCCTCACCCTTACCACCCTCACCCTTACCACCCTCACCCTTACCACCCTCACCCTCACCACCCTCACCCTTACCACCCTCACCCTCACCACCCTCACCCTTACCACCCTCACCACCCTCACCCTCACCACCCTCACCCTTACCACCCTCACCCTTACCACCCTCACCCTTACCACCCTCACCACTCCACCCTCACCCTTACCCTCACCATCACCACCCTCACCATCACCACCCTCACCCTACCACCCTCACCCTACCACCCTCACCCTAACCCTCACCCTCACCACCCTCACCATCACCACCCTCACCCTACCCTCACCATCACCACCCTCACCCTCACCCTCACCATCACCACCCTCACCCTTACCACCCTCACCATCACCACCCTCACCATCACCACCCTCACCCTCACCACCCTCACCCTCACCACCCTCACCCTCACCCTCACCACCCTCACCCTTACCACCCTCACCCTCACCCTCACCACCCTCACCATCACCACCCTCACCCTCACCATCACCCTCACCCTTACCACCCTCACCCTTACCACCCTCACCCTCACCACCCTCACCCTCACCATCACCACCCTCACCCTTACCACCCTCACCCTCACCACCCTCACCCTCACCCTTACCACCCTCACCCTTACCACCCTCACCCTCACCACCCTCACCCTCACCCTCACCACCCTCACCCTCACCCTTACCACCCTCACCACCCTCACCCTTACTCGCACCCTCACCCTTACCCTCACCATCACCACCCTCACCATCACCACCCTCACCCTTACCACCCTCACCCTCACCACCCTCACCCTCACCACCCTCACCCTCACCCTCACCATCACCACCCTCACCATCACCACCCTCACCCTCACCACCCTCACCCTCACCCTCACCACCCTCACCCTTACCCTCACCCTCACCACCCTCACCCTCACCACCCTCACCCTTACCCTCACCCTCACCACCCTCACCCTTACCCGCACCCTCACCCTTACCCTCACCATCACCACCCTCACCATCACCACCCTCACCCTTACCACCCTCACCCTCACCACCCTCACCCTCACCCTTACCACCCTCACCACCCTCACCCTTACTCGCACCCTCACCCTTACCCTCACCATCACCACCCTCACCATCACCACCCTCACCCTCACCACCCTCACCCTCACCCTCACCACCCTCACCCTTACCACCCTCACCCTTACCACCCTCACCCTCACCACCCTCACCCTCACCACCCTCACCCTCACCACCCTCACCCTCACCACCCTCACCCTTACCCTCACCACCCTCACCACCCTCACCCTCACCACCCTCACCCTCACCATCACCACCCTCACCATCACCACCCTCACCCTTACCACCCTCACCCTTACCACCATCACCACCCTCACCCTTACCACCCTCACCCTTACCCTCACCATCACCACCCTCACCCTTACCACCCTCACCCTCACCACCCTCACCATCACCACCCTCACCACCCTCACCCTCACCCTCACCACCCTCACCATCACCACCCTCACCCTTACCACCCTCACCCTTACCCTCACCATCACCACCCTCACCCTTACCCTCACCATCACCACCCTCACCCTTACCACCCTCACCCTACCCTCACCATCACCACCCTCACCCTTACCACCCCTACCCTCACCATCACCACCCTCACCCTCACCACCCTCACCCTCACCACCCTCACCCTTACCACCCTCACCCTTACCACCCTCACCCTCACCACCCTCACCCTTACCCTCACCATCACCACCCTCACCATCACCACCCTCACCCTTACCACCCTCACCCTCACCCTCACCATCACCACCCTCACCCTCACCACCCTCACCCTTACCCTCACCATCACCACCCTCACCCTTACCCTCACCATCACCACCCTCACCCTTACCACCCTCACCCTACCACCCTCACCCTTACCACCATCACCGCCCTCACCAGCACCACCCTCACCCTTACCACCCTCACCCTTACCACCCTCACCCTCACCCTCACCCTCACCATCACCACCCTCACCCTCACCCTTACCCTCACCCTCACCACCCTCACCCTCACCACCCTCACCCTCACCATCACCACCCTCACCATCACCACCCTCACCATCACCACCCTCACCATCACCACCCTCACCCTCACCACCCTCACCATCACCACCCTCACCACCCTCACCCTCACCATCACCACCCTCACCACCCTCACCCTCACCCTCACCACCCTCACCATCACCACCCTCACCCTCACCACCCTCACCCTCACCATCACCACCCTCACCATCACCACCCTCACCCTCACCACCCTCACCATCACCACCCTCACCATCACCACCCTCACCCTCACCACCCTCACCATCACCACCCTCACCACCCTCACCATCACCACCCTCACCACCCTCACCCTCACCACCCTCACCCTCACCATCACCACCCTCACCATCACCACCCTCACCATCACCACCCTCACCACCCTCACCCTCACCACCCTCACCATCACCACCCTCACCACCCTCACCCTCACCATCACCACCCTCACCACCCTCACCATCACCACCCTCACCCTCACCACCCTCACCATCACCACCCTCACCCTCACCTCACCCTTACCCTCACCATCACCACCCTCACCCTCACCCTCACCCTCACCACCCTCACCCTCACCATCACCACCCTCACCATCACCACCCTCACCATCACCACCCTCACCCTCACCACCCTCACCCTTACCACCCTCACCCTTACCCTCACCATCACCACCCTCACCATCACCACCCTCACCCTCACCACCCTCACCCTCACCACCCTCACCATCACCATCACCACCCTCACCACCCTCACCCTCACCACCCTCACCCTCACCTCACACTATCTGGCATGTCTCCTCAGCAGGCTTCTCCCTCAGCTCTGGAATATCTGGAAATACTCTTAAAATATTCCCAGACAACAATCCAGGGTCCCCACACACACTGGAATATCTTGGAATATCCACCTTCATACACTGGAATATTCTTAATACCTAGTTCGGGAAGACTGTTACACTGCAGCCAAACATTCTGGAACATTCCCATACCGTGACCGTGAGCCTTGGAATATTCCTACTATACACCCACACACTGGAATATTCCTACGGGAGAGACTGGAATACTACCACTCAACGACCCCCGGCTCGAGTTGGAACATTCCCACTCCACATCAACGGCCTGGAATATTCTCAACACGGCGGCCTTGACCTATTCCAGTCCGTGGGCGGCGGTGGTGACCTTCCAGTGTGGCTTTGTCTTGCCCATTGCCGCCACGCCCGCCGCCCACCTAACCTAACCTAATCATATACGTCAAGGAGAACACACACACACACACACACTAACAAGCGGCGGGTTTTAAAGGAAGGTGAACAGGCGGAGTAGAGCACCGGGGTACCAGCGGCAACAGGAGGAGGAGGAGGAGGAGGGGAAGGAGGAGGGGAAGGAGGAGGAGGAAGAGGAGGGGAAGAAGGAGGAGGAGGAAGAGGAGGGGGAGGAGGGGGGGAGACAATAAAGGAGGAGGAGGGGGGGAGACAATAAAGGAGGAGGAGGGGGAGGAAGAGGAGGAGGGGGAGGAAGAGGAGGGGGAGGAGGGGGGAGACAATAAAGGAGGAGGAAGGGGAGGAAGAGAAAGCAGCAGAAGGAAGAGGAGGAGGGGAGGAAGCAGGAGGAAGGAAGGAAGGAAGGGAGTCCCCTGATGTCCTACCACACTTAACATTGAAATAAGCCTAACCTAACCCCTTCCTCTAACACTTCCTAGCAACCTCCAACCTCCTCCTCCCGCAGCTAGCAACCTCCAACCCCCCTCTCCCCTGCTAGCAACCTCCAACCTCCTCCTCCCCCTGCTAGCAACCTCCAACCTCCTCCTCCCGCAGCTAGCAACCTCCAACCTCCTCCTCCCGCAGCTAGCAACCTCCAACCTTCTCCTCTCCCCTGCTAGCAACCTCCAACCTCCTCCTCCCCCTGCTAGCAACTTCCAACCTCCTCACCCCCTGCTAGCAACCTCCAACCTTCTCCCCTGCTAGCAACCTCCAACCTTCCCCCCTGCTAGCAACCTCCAACCTCCTCCCCCTCTGCTAGCACCTCCAACCTCCTCCTCTTCTTCCTGCTGGCAACCTCCAACCTCCTCCCCCTCTGCTAGCAGCCTCCAACCTCCTCCCCCTCTGCTAGCAACCTCCAACCTCCTCCCCATCTGCTAGCAACCTCCAACCTCCTCCCCCTCTGCTAGCAACCTCCAACCTCCTCCTCTTCTTCCTGCTGGCAACCTCCAACCTCCTCCCCCTCTGCTAGCAACCTCCAACCTCCTCCCCCTCTGCTAGCAGCCTCCAACCTCCTCCCCCCCTGCTAGCAACCTCCAACCTCCTCCCCCTCTGCTAGCAACCTCCAACCTCCTCCTCTTCTTCCTGCTGGCAACCTCTAACTCCCCCCCCCCCCGCCCCTCTCCGTCTTTAGGTCATGACCGCCGCCTCGGGTAATCATCTCATACTAACTTTTCAATACCATTTTGTTTTTTTGGCCTAATCTCTTTCTTACTCCTCCCAGCTGTGTGACCCTGAGTTATTGTACCTCTCTCTCTCTCTCTCTCTCTCTCTCTCTCTCTCTCTCTCTCTCTCTCTCAGTTATTGTAGTACATTATGGAAACCTTAGTTGTTACAATACACACATACACCCACAACACATAACTTCCCTTAAAACTCTCTGTAGAACTCAATCACAACCTACAACCCACTCTGAAATCACAACCATAACCACCTCCCTCCACCACAACACACACTCAAACACTTATTACAACCCTGATACTTTCTCTCTGCACTTAAAACCACTTAGAACAGGTCACTTACTTAACTCCACTTAACTATATAAATTTCATGTGATCGACTTATATACGACTAAATTGACTTATAAGACTGGACATTTATATAATATACCAAATTATACCAAGCTATACCAAGTTATACCAAGCTATACCAAGTTATGCCAAGCTATACCAAGTTATGCCAAGCTATACCAAGTTATGCCAAGCTATACCAAGTTATACCAAGCTATACCAAGTTATACCATATATGCTGATTACAAAAGAACAAAACACTAGGAGCTCTCTATAGCTATTGTCAGCCGTCAATATGCTGATGTACAGAAGCGGCACAATGTTATTGCTGCCTGTAATCCATTTTGTCAGGAAAATGGGGCTGTATTGCCAGAAAATGTCAAGCATGACATTATATGTTCGTATGAAGTTGGAAGACAAAGTTATGAAAATGTTGTCGAGCAACGCATTGTTGGTCCAGTGAGCATGTGGGAAAAGATGTCCAAGGTTAATCTTGTGTCATGGTAAGCAGCAAACAAGACTCCAACCATCCAATTACCTTCACAAGTTATAAAACTTAAGCAGGACAGATCTGTGTTTGCTAGACTGCTAACCATCGCAAGATCCCGTGATGGAACCAATCTACAAGAGGCGATTGGCATGTACAAATTCACTTGTCTGCCAAGATCTCTCGTCTCCCCAGATGGGTCTGTCCTTGTCTGCCAAGATCTCTCGTCTCCCCAGATGGGTCTGTCCTTGTCTGCCAAGACAAAAGCAAGGTCATGGGTCTACATGAAACAGCTCCAAAAAGTGAAGAATCTCCTGATGTTCAAAGCATCGCAGATCCCCAAAAGGAACCACGTCATAAAACTCTCATCATCGATGGCATGGCATTAGTTCACGAACTGTCAACTTTGTCTATCAAAAAATGTGCAAAGTTTGCAGACCACTTCATCAACACATCATCAGCTAGGGCAAAAAGTTTTGCTGCTTTGCACCTTGTCCTTGATCGTTATGACGCTATGGCAAGGAAGCAAATCCATACAGCTAGGAAATCACAGATTCAACACAGATTAAAGTCTCACTCAAAAATTAATCAGCAACGACAAAACCAAATCATCATTGACCACCTACCTGGGAAACAAAGCATTACTTCTGTTCCACTCAGACAACACCTCATTTGTGCTATCAACAAAGAACGGTGTTCCACGAATGACTTTCACTGAACTGTCAAAACTTAGATGGCATCTCTTCAAGAAAACGCAGACAGAGGCTGAAAATTTATCACCGACTGCAGCTACTCTAAAGTATCATTTATTGAGAGCAAGGTCTCAAGCCCTTCTGTGGTCTTGTGATGCAGCCTGGCTGGAAGATTGAAAATGATTGTTTGATGCCAGTAATATCAGACCTGCCACCAGCTCCAGAAGCTATCACAGAGGTTGTTAAGTGTGGATGTGGCGTCAGCAAATGTGGATCATTGTTATGTTCATGCATGAAGAATAACATGGCATGCACCGAGACGTGTAACTGCCAAGGAGAAGATGAGGAATGTCTAAACAAGGTGAAGGAATCTGTCCTACACAGAAGAGTTTGATGACGAGGACTGAAGCAATGCGATAAATAATATCTTGTGACTTGTATACCATAACACTATAAACTAAAAATAAATATAAAACGGATGTTCTAAGTTTTTCAGATAATGGTATTAGGTATATGTTTAATTTCTAGTATTTGTCTCAACCAACCATTTGACTCTTGTTGGCCAGAGACAGGATGGCACGCACTATAAGAGCAGCCATGTTTGTAACACACTTAAGATAATAACAACATTCATAATATATCGTGATAATTGTGATCATATAACACAACATGTTCATATGTTATTAGTCATGTTTTAAGAAATACGTCTGTGGTTGATAACACCGTTCATAGTGTTCTTAACATGAATTTTTAACTGGATTACATAAACTCCTACACTAACCAGACGACTGCAGTGGTCTCTTGAAGGTGGTGAACCAAGCCATGACATAACAATACCTGACCTCCGCAACGCATCATTAACCTCCTAACTACTGTACTATCGACTCTTGGACTACACTAACGACTCATTAATCACTAGTTTCTTCCTCGACATATTAAAACATTTAAGGATGAGACTAGATGTTGTTTAAGTATGAGAGAGAGAGAGAGAGAGAGAGAGAGAGAGAGAGAGAGAGAGAGAGAGAGAGAGAGAGAGCCTACCAACACTACATAAACTGTTTCAATCTTACTTCCATCAACATACCGACTCACGCACTCAAGGTTAGACAGACCGAGAGACCAATAGATTGATTCACCCCCCCCCCTCATATATCACCTGGGGGGGGGGGGGGGTTAGGTGAGGTTAGGTTGGGATTTGTTGATATTATTCCCTTAACCTACATAATGGGTACACTCTTAACCTACCTTAACCTACATAATGGGCACTCCCTTAAACCTACCTTGACCTACATAATGGGTACACTCTTAACCTACCTTAACCTACATAATGGGCACTCCCTTAACCTACCTTGACCTACATAATGGCCACACCTTTAACCTACCTTAACCTACATAATGGCCACACCCTTAACCTACCTTGACCTACATAATGGCCACACCCTTAAACTACCTTAACCTACATAATGGCCACATCCTTAACCTACATAATGGCCACATCCTTAACCTACCTAAACCTACATAATGGCCACACCCTTAACCTACTTTAACCTACATAATGGCCACATCCTTAACCTACCTTGACCTACATAATGGCCACACCCTTAACCTACCTAAACCTACATAATGGCCAAACCCTTAACCTACCTTAACCTACATAATGGGTACCCTCTTAACCTACCTTGACCTACATAATGGGAACTCCTTTGATCTACATAATAGGTCAACGTTACATCTTGTAGTTGTAGTTTTTTTAATGACGTCGCTACAGAATCAAAGCAAAAATAAAATACAAATATCAAGGTGTATTTTGCAGCCGCCTTTACCTCACGTCAGTAGTTTCTTGTTATTTCTGAATAAAACTGTCGGTGCCAATTGAATCAGCGGCGAGGCAGAGCGCGAGCGAACCTTTGGCTGAAATACGGTGACTGTACCATCAAAGTCAGGAAGAAGAAGAAGAAGGAAGCGGAGGAAGAGAGAGAGAGAGAGAGAGAGAGAGAGCACCACCACCTGACGCACCTGGTAATTAGCAGGTGTGGTGGGGTGGGGTCGCCATGCTTTTAACGTGTGGCCTTGGGTGAGGATGACCTGGGAGGAGGAGGAGGGGGAAGAAGAGGAGGAAGAGGATGAGGTAAGGAGGGAGGAGCAGGAGGTAAGAAGGAAGGAGATGTAGGCAAAGAGAAGGGAGAAGATATGGAAAGACCATTATTGTTTATTATATACATAAACGACATAGATATCGGCATAGACAGCAACATAAGCAAATTTGCTGATGACACTAAAATAGGACATGTTATCAAATCTGACGAGGACTCCACAAAACTACAGGAAGATCTAAACAAATTTTTCGAATGGTCTGAAAAATGGCAGATGAAATTCAACGTCGACAAATGTAAAGTACTCAGTATAGGAGATGTAAACAGGGAAACCAGATACCAGATGAACAACGATGCCATAGAGAAATCCGACTGTGAGAGAGATTTAGGAGTAATGATAAGTAGGAATCTTAAGCCAAGTAAACAATGTGTTTTTGCTCGTAACAAGGCTAATAAAGTACTTGGGTTCATACAAAGGAGTGTTAGTTACAAGACTAGCGAGGTCATCCTAAAACTGTATCTTGCTCTTGTGAGACCACACCTGGATTACGCAGTTCAGTTCTGGTCACCGTATTACAGAATGGATATAGAATCCTTGGAAAGAATTCAGAGGAGAATGACAAGACTAATCCCGGGCTTTAGGAACCTTGAGTATAGAGACAGGTTAAAGCATCGAAATTTGCACTCCCTCAAGAGACGTAGAGCGAGGGGTGTATAAGTGGAAGGCAGGGCTAAACAAAGGTACTCAAATTATCCAACCAGGAGCGAACTCGTAACAATGGTTTTAAATTAGACAAATTTAGATTTAGGCGTGAAATAGGTAAACACTAGTTTGGAAACAGAGTAGTGGATGAATGGAACAAGTTACCAAATATCATCATTAACTCGAATACGCTGAATAGCTTCAAACATAGGTTGGATGCTCATATGAGCAATAGGGGTTGGGTGTAAACGGGACTGCCCAGTATGGGCCAATAGGCCCGCTGCAGTTTCCTCCATTCTTATGTTCTTATGTTCTTATAAAGAGGAAGGAGTGGAGGTAAGGAAGAAGAAGGACGATAAGGAGGAAGTAGAATGTAAGGAGAAGAAAGGAGAGACCAATAAGGAGAAGAAGAGTGGGAGTAAGGATAAGGGTATAGAGGACAGGGTGTGTATAACGAGGACACACACACACACACACACACACACGCTCTATCGGACACTCCTCACAGGTGGAAGTACGTGGATGACTGCACTGTGGGGGTTTCAGTGGACAACACCGCACCAGATTACTCATCGCTACAAGGCACCCTGGACAGGCTACAGGCATGGACTACGGAGAACAAGATCACCATCAACCACACCAAGCCGTAGTCATGCACGTTAATACCGCCACCACTCCAGTGCAAGCCCCAGCAGTCACAGTGGGTGCCCATCCTCTCCAGTTAGTGCAGTCTGCCAAACTCCTGGGTAGTGGGTAATACCATACACCACAAACTGGACTGGAAGGCCCATGTAAACAACACAATCAAGGCAGCCTTGTATCGACTCGACATGCTATGACGACTCAGGTCACTTGGGGCACGCACGCCAGAGCTGAGGACTATCTACAACGCCTTTATTCTCCCCAAATTAACGTATGCGTCACCAGCCTGGTCGTCTTCTCTCAACTCCACCCAACAATGTCAGCTAGCAAAGGTACAGAAGAGGGCCTGCAGAACCATGCTCGGCACAGACTACTCCGGCTACACCAACGCTCTCTCCACCCTGGAAATGCCATCCCTCAGTGACCTCCACCATCAAGCATTAGCAAGGTTTGGCAGTGGACTACTGCACCATCCTCTTCATCGCCACCTCCTGCCACCTGCAGTATCCCGCCCACCTCGCGCAGTCTGCCACTACAACAAATTCAGCCCATAAGAGCCCACACTGACAGATATAAGAACAGCACCATCCCATCTATTGTTAAAATAATAAACAGCTCCTGATTTATGTACTGTACAGCCCTGTAAATGTATTGAACGTATATTATTATGTCTAAATCTCATGTAAGTTTGTATATTTTCAGCCACCGGCTGCAACTCTATTAATAAACCGTTTATTATTAATATTATTATCATTATTATTATTATTATTATTATTATTATTTTTATTATTATCATTATTATTATTATTATTATTATTATTATTATTATTATTATTATTATTATTATAATTATTATTATTTACACCCCCCCTACATTCCTCACCTTACAAAAAAAAAGATTGAGAAATAATCGAGCGACACAAAACCTGGGTCATGTGTCTTCACCACTCACAGCCTCACACGTCAGTCCTGCCAGCGGGGGGAGGGGGGGGGGGGTGACTCGTAACACTTCACCACAGTGACATTAATTACGGTTATTAAGGACGCACGGGCGTGGATGTGTTGGGTGTGGGGGTGTTGGGCGTGGGAGCGTGGGGGTGTTGGGCGTGGGGGTGTTGGGTGTGGGGGCGTTGGGTGTGGGGGTGTTGGGTGTGGGGGTGTTGGGTGTGGGGGTGTTGGGCGTGGGGGTGTTGGGTGTGGGGGTGTTGGGCGTGGGGGTGTTGGGCGTGGGGGCGTTGGGTGTGGGGGCGTTGGGTGTGGAGGTGTTTGGTGTGGGGGTGTTGGGCGTGGGGGTGTTGGGTGTGGGGGCGTTGGGCGTGGGGGTGTTGGGTGTGGGGGTGTTGGGTGTGGGGGCGTGGGGGTGTTGGGTGTGGGGGTGTTGGGTGTGGGGGTGTTGGGTGTGGGGGTGTTGGGTGTGGGGGTGTTGAGTGTGGGGGTGTTGGGCGTGGGGGTGTTGGGCGTGGGGGTGTTGGGTGTGGGGTGCTGGGTGTGGGATGTTGGGCGTGGGGTGCTGGGCGTGGGGGTGTTGGGCGTGGGAGCGTGGGGGTGTTGGGCGTGGGAGTGTTGGGTGTGGGGGGTGTTGGGTGTGGGGGGTGTTGGGTGTGGGGGTGTTGGGCGTGGGGGTGTTGGGTGTGGGGGTGTTGGGCGTGGGGGTGTTGGGTGTGGGGGCGTGGGGGAGTTGGGCGTGGGGGCGTGGGGGTGTTGGGCGTGGGGGTGTTGGGCCTGGGGGTGTTGGGCGTGGGGGCGTGGGGCGTGGGGGTGTTGGGTGTGGAGCGGAGGAAAAGAGAGAGAGAGAGAGAGAGAGAGAGAGAGAGATGATGTCGACTTATCCGGACGATTCACTTCTGTTATATTTATAACTAAATCGATCGTCCGAGTTGTAATGTGAAGGACCTGAACCCGGGTGCTATGACATACAGGCGACAGGTGGGGTACAGCGACAAGTGGGGGTACAGCGACAAGTGGGGATGGGTACAGCGACAGGTGGGGTACAGCGACATGTGGGGGTGGGTACAGCGACAGGTGGGGTACAGCGACATGTGGGGGTGGGTACAGCGACAGGTGGGGTACAGCGACAGGTGGGGTACAGCGACAAGTGGGGGTACAGCGACAGGTGGGGGTACAGCGACAGGTGGGGGTAGAGCGAAAGGTGGGGTGTACAGCGACAGGTGGGGGTACAGCGACAGGTGGGGGTACAGCGACAGCTGGGGGTGCAGCGACAAGTGGGGGTACAGCGACAAGTGGGGGTACAGCGACAGGTGGGGGTACAGCGACAGGTGGGGGTACAGCGACAGGTGGGGGTACAGCGACAGGTGGGGGTACAGCGACAGCTGGGGGTACAGCGACAGGTGGGGGTAGAGCGAAAGGTGGGGGGTACAGCGAAAGGTGGGGGGGTACAGCGACAGGTGGGGGTACAGCGACAGGTGGGGGTAGAGCGAAATTTGGGGGTACAGCGACAGGTGGGGGTACAGCGACAGGAGTGGGGTACAGACAGGTGGGGGTACAGCGACAGGTGGGGGTACAGCGACAGGTGGGGGTAATATAACAGGAGGATACAGGCGTATTGTTAATCAGGTGAGGCAAGGAGTGGGTGACAAGGGAGACACAGGTGCCGCTCAGGTAAAAGGTTCTTGATGCATAAAGACGTAATATTCTTCAGGAGAACAAAACGTTAGTGGTGCGTCGCCCTGTAGCTGCCCCCACTGTCAGGCCTCAGTCTTTTTTTTTTTGTAGAGAAAGGAGGGGTGAAAGGAGGGGTGAAAGAAGATTAGAGGTGGGGGAAGGAAGTTATAGTCCAGAAATTGAAGAAATTTAGGAGGAGGTAAGAGAGGGCGGGCTGACGGCCTAGCTAAGCTAATAGTGTGTTCGGGTTGTGTCATGGGTTAGTTATTGTCTGAAGGTACAGGCACTAGACATCCTACCCTGTCCCTTATATGGGTGTTTTAAGGGCCTTATTTCATATTCCGCCGACCCTACTGGCGGATGCTGGTCTAGGGAGGTTGTCTATTGCCTGGTCGTATAGATCGGGGGTGGTAATGGACCTTTTGAGATTTGGTAACTTTTTGGGAACCATGTATGGTTGTTGTCGTTATCTGGCGGGAGTCTTTGAAGGAGTTCTTGCTCTGATCGTTCTATCTTTTGCCAGACTTGATGGTTACTGTTACAGTGTTAGGTGGTGGTGGTGGTGTATGGGAGGATAATGAGCGGGGGTGTGTAGTAGGGGGGGGGGGACACAGCCCCCGGGCAGCATTGATTGGCGGTGGCGCGGCACTGGCCCATCAGCGCTCAACTGCGTCATAATCCTGCTCATCAATAGTCCTCACCACGCCCACCACTATACTGCCTCAAGTACAACATTATAATAAGTAGTTGATAATAGGTGAGGGAGGGAGGCTGAGTAAATCATGTGAGTGTGGTGTGGGCGGCGGCACGACTCGTGGCACGTGGTAGCCACGCACACCTCACCAGCTGTCAACACTACAGTACACCCCGCGCCGCCCTCCACCCACCTCCGTTACAACCATTTAGTATAACCACACCACCTGCCACCAGGACCTACTACACCAGTAACAGCCACCAGCAGGGGAGGGAGACACGAGGGTCACCGAGGACAACACCAGCAGTAGTTGTTGCATGCTATCAGAGAGGGAGGTAAAGATAGTAGTGGGTGGCGGCGCAGTAGTGGAGCCCCTGCTGGAGGAGCCCCTGCTGCTGCTGCTGGTGGTGGTGCGACGCACTCCACACAGACCCTGCGCAGTGCTGCCTGACTCCCTCCCTCCCTGCCTGCCTGCATCTCCGCCTGCCAGCCCGCCCTCACTCACACACACACACACACCTCCTCAAAAATATTCATTCATCACAACCACCACTACCACCACCACCACAACCAACACAACCACTACTAACACAACAACAACCATCACAACCACCACTACCACCACCACAATAACCACCACTACCACGACGATAACAACCACCACCACCACCCATTCACACTTCCTCCTCTCACATAAAACATCATAATCCCATTCAAATCTCAGTGACATCCGCTATAAGCCTGGGGACAGCCCACTGACCCGCCCTAAGCTTTAATCCCAGCGCTTCTGCCAGACCTCAACGACCCAATCATTTAGCCGAGAGAGAATATTGCCCTGAGCCTAACACATAATGATGATATAGATGATTCATTAAACACTAATAATAACAACGATGATAATAATAATAATAATAATAATAATAATAATAATAATAATAAACAATCTATCAACACAAACTTTCCTCGCAATGAACTTCATGCAAATTTGTTTACACTCCATCAATTTCTACGCAAAGTCTCTCCGTCAACTGTTGTCTCCTGTACCACCATGGGGAGGGTGGGCGTGGAGGTGGGCGTGGTGGTTAGCCGTGGAAGTGGGCGGGGAGGGTGGTCGTGGAGGAGGGAGGGGAGGTGGGCGTGGAGGTGGGCGGGGAGGGTGGTCGTGGAGGAGGGAGGAGAGGTGGGCGTGGAAGTAGGCGTGGAGGGGGCAGGGAGGGTAGGCGGGGAGGGGGGCGGGGGAGGGTAGGCGGGGAGGTGGGCGGAGAGGGTGGCCGTGGAGGTGGGCGGAGAGGGTGGCCGTGGAGGTGGGCGGGGAGGGTAGGGGTGGTGGGGGGAGAGGGTGGCCGTAGAGGTGGGCGGAGAGGGTGGCCGTGGAGGTGGGCGGAGAGGGTGGCCGTGGAGGTGGGCGGGGAGGGTAGGGGTGGAGGTGGGCGGGGAGGGTAGGGGTGGCCGTGGAGGTGGGCGAGGAGGGTGGCCGTAGAGGTGGGCGGGGAGGGTGGCCGTAGAGGTGGGCGGGGAGGGTGGCCGTGGAGGTGGGCGGGGCGGCTACCTCCTGCACCATCATGTCACACACACACGCCGCCTGTGACCCCTCTCTACTACCTCCCTGTGCCGTCTTACACACACACACACACACATCATTAGGATCACTCAGGGTTAAACTATGTCAGGTTAATTCTTAAACAGCTTGAGTTAATGTTAGTTAGATTCACCTACGCTTCATCAAGTTAAGTTAGGTTAGGCTAGACGTCGTCCACCCCCCCCCCCTCCCCTAACCACCATCAAGGGACGGCCTGACAGCTGGTTAAGAAAGGAACTATCCGACTATCACCAACCAGCCGTTCACAGCCAAGACAGAACACCTCAACCACCACGAATGGAAATCTTAACGAGTGGTGTTCGTCAGGTGTAAAATCCACGTTGAAGCGGGTAATTTGTGGTCACTGTTCCTTAAGCCTGTTATGACACATACACACACGGACACACACACACCCACGGACACACACAAACACACACACGGATACACACACACACACACACGGACACACACACACACACACACACAAAGTTACACAATCATTCATATCAACAATGAACCAAATGCTCACTCGTTCACCATTACAATACAATAGTTTTGCAACAGTATTCGGACAGATTAAGTAAGGTTAAATTGGGTTAGGTTAGGTTAGGTTACCGCCAGGTGATTAATCAGCAGGTAAAATAAGCTGGGGTGCCTAATCTTCACGTGATACAGATACTTTCACCAAATGATAAAACAAGAATACAAAACCCCTTACCCACCCTTAAAACCCCTTACCCACCCTTAAAACCCTTCATCAGAAAAAAACCCATTACCCACCCTTAAAACCCCTAACCCACCCTTAAATCCCGCCCACGTCAGGTACAAACCCTCTCTTACAGCACTGGGTCCCCGTCAAGCGTGGCAGTAAAGTATTATTCACCAACACACTCCCCGCGGCCACCTTAACCCACGCCCCGAGGAAGGTGTGTGTGTGTGCGTGAGGGCCAGGGGGGGGGGGGAGAGTGTGTGTGTGTGTGTGTGTGTGCGTGTGAGGGCCAGGGGGGGAGAGTGTGTGTGTGTGTGTGAGGGCCAGGGGGGGAGTGTGTGTGTGTGCGTGAGGGCCAGGGGGGGAGAGTGTGTGTGTGTGTGTGTGTGTGTGAGGGCCAGGGGGGAGGAGTGTGTGTGTGTGTGTGAGGGCCAGGAGGGG
>CAUDMG010003294.1:982500-1040000 GCA_958450375.1 Homarus gammarus | reverse complement strand
GGTACAGTAAACAACAACGACAACAGCAGGTACAGTGAACAACAACAACAGCAGATACAATAAACAACAACAACAACAACAGCAGATACAATAAACAACAACAACAACAACAGCAGGCACAGTAAACAACAACAACAACAACAGCAAGTACAGTAAAAAACAAAAGCAACAACAACAACAACAACAACAGCAGGTGCAGTAAACAGCAGCAGCAGCTACAGCAAACAACAACAGCAGGTGCAGTAAACAGCAGCAGCAGGTACAGCATCAGAGAACAGTTCAGGTACTTGGCGTGTAGTGGCATACATCACTCTTCTCCCCTCCACTTGTTTACAACCTGACAGAGCCATCTATGGGGAAATCAAAACAACATAACCTGAGAACCACCACCACCACCACCACCACTACCACTACCACTACTACTACTACTACTACTGCTACTACTACTACTACTACTTTTTGTTTTGTTTTTTTTATAAACGTGGCCTCCAGCCTACCCCAATAGCCACACCTTCGCCACCATTTATTTACCATAATATTAAATATCCTAATACATAAGAAGCTATCCTATCTGTGTTAAATTAGTTGAGCTGCAGATCTATGCGGCATTCAGTGACTGTAGCCTCATAGTCAATATCTGCAGCAGTTGTCCGAGTAGGGGCAGAAGCTCTCGTTCCCCTGAGGCAGAGCAAAGCCGACCGAAGGAGAGAGAAAGACATTCGACATCTCATCCAGGCTGTAACATAACTTCTGGGTTGCTGCTTCTGTTCGGAGATCAACTCCGCGAGTCTGGCGTAGAAACATCTTGCACTTGGGCCCATCCTACCAGAGGTTATGAACACTAGAGGAATGATGCTGCCTTGATCAACGTTTTGAATTCTCTCCCCATATGCCCTTCTCTTGTCGTTCTCGTTCCTCCTATGTGCAGCATCGCGAGCTAGGTTACGGTGACATACGACCATGGGATCAAAAATCCTGTCGAAGAAAGCTCGCTGTCCCAGCGTCCAGAATCCTCGAGCATTGACGTCCACATGGGCTTCGTTAGATGTGTTTGAAGTCCTGTGTTGGAAGATCTCGCCATCCAATGGAAGGAGGGTCGGTTCTACCATGACGTCCCGGCAGATTTCCATTAACATATTTGCTGTGAGATCCCTTACCTCGTCATGCCTCATGCATATGAAGCCCCCCTTCTTGCAGACCATGGCGTGATCGCCATCATAGGAAGAGCCACACACGCATTGGGAGGGCAAACCTTCTACTGGCCAACCGTACCTTAGAGCAATGGCATCTGTAAATTCTTGTTTATTAAGACTGAAACCATTTGCCCTTATCGGTAATGTAGTTAACCGGTTCGAGGCGCCCACCTCCTGCGCTATAGCTACTTTTTTTTTCAAATTTTATGGAACCTGCAGCAATAGTTGTTGCAACTTAACATTTTGGCAGTGCTGTCGATCTGTCGTAATGGACCTGCGAATCTTATTTACTTCGCTGGTATCCACTTCCCCTGTTGCATTCTGGGCTATTATGTGGTCCGTGAGGGCTGCCGTGAGCTTAAGTGAATTTTAATGTTCAGTGGCAGCAATCTCCACAGGATTAGTTAGTCCCATCCCTCCCAGTCTTGGTGGAAGTGCAAGAAGTGCTCTTTCTGCTGGGGTTAAGTCAGGGTGTTTCACTAGTTTGGGAATGAACTTGACACTGATAGCTTCTTCCAGAGGGTGGAGGAGGGGTCCGATCTCAGGGATGGTACGCATCGGGTAGTTCCAACGATGCCTGACTCCATGGGTGAATGCTGCAAAGGCCGCATGTGGCTCTGTGTTAGCAATCTCAGACAGAGCTTGGATTTCACTAACCCACTCATTCACCTTTCCCGCTACGTACTCGGTCTTGAAGTCCGTAGTGCCAATTACTGCGCCTAGATGTCTTTGGCCTTCCTTAGTTATTTTGACCTCACTTCCGCCAAAAACCTCCAATGCCCATTCATAATGTTCTGGCTTCACGATGAGGAAGGACTTGCTGGCATTTGGGTGGTACCCTATTTGTGGACCTCGCAATGTTACCAGGTCCCACCACTTTTTGATGCACTCCACTTTTCCTGCTCCTGTAAGGTCATCAGCATATGCCACTTGTTTGACCCCAGTTGTTTCAAATTTTATTTTTTGTTGGAGCACTAATAGGCCAATTGCATACATTGCCATTGCAACGGGGTCCCCCTGTGTTGTTCCCTCGGTCGACTGTAGGATGGTATCACCTCGGAGAGCTTGTTATTTACTATGTAGAGGTCTGAAGGATTCCTATACGAATTTTCAACATACATTGCAAAGCTTGGACACTTGATCTTGATGTTGTGCAGTGCAGCCTTGCGGTTAAGTATGTTGAATGCGTTTGAAGCATCCACCAGGAGAACGGCCTCACAATCACGCTGCTCAAATATCAATCTCATGGCGTGAATGGCCGCCTCCCCACCAGCCTGGTGGCCAGCACACACTTGTAGGTTCCCTGACATCATCCTTTACCACCTCCATTATGCACTTTCCGATGATCCGCCTCAGCACTTCCCCCACCCCTATAGGTCTACATCCTGGTTTCTTTTCCAGAGGAATAAGGCGGCAGGCCGTCAGGGCCTGGAGGTGATGGCAGCAAGAGGATGCAAGCTTTCTTGCAAGGGCGGCAATGGCAGTGCAGAGATCGCTTGCTACCGGGCCAAACTTGTTTGTGCTGAGGATGACTCTCCAACCGTTTGCATCCAGACCTGATGGGCCGGCTCCTCCTCGAGTCTTCAGTGCCTTTTTCCACACCATCTCTCCTGTTATTTTCTCGAACAGGACAGCATTTGGTGGGATATAGTCACCCTGGAACCTGATGCCTTCATCTTCGCTTGCAGGGGGATGTTTCTCTTTCAATAGTTTTAATGTCTCTCTGTTTATTGGCATCACCCCACCGGAGGATTCCTCTGTGAGAGATCTTACCGCAAGAGACACTTTTCCCACACGCATTTTGTTTCCAAATTTTCTTGCCAGGTCATCGGTGTTTTGCTTTCCGTCACCCGTAAATTTTAGTCTCTCCTGCAGTGTTCTTGCTTCACATAGGAGATCATCTAGGGCCCCAGTCTGCCACATTGTCAATCTTCTCTTCATTGCTGCCACATTTTCTTTGTGCTTAGCCTTTGTGTGTGTCCTCTGACAAAATAGATGTGATATTATTGCCAGTATTTGAAGAGCTAGGGGGGCGAGGAAGCGGTCCTGATTGTAATCAGTCAAGAAGCGAGTCATCTCCCGAATCATTTCTTTGGTGGCCGCACACTTGGGTGGTTCAAATAAGTTAGCGGGTGACCACTTGACAATTTCTGAGTAGGTTTCTTTGACCCATATGTCTGCATTTTCCATCGACATGCCATTCCACTGAGGTGGCTGTCTCTCATTCTCCTCCTGGACACCTGCTACTAAGGGAGCAGCATTTGTTAGTACTACATTTACGGGTTGAGTAGACTCACTGCTATCATTTCGGATATCATCGGGTAGTTGGGTCCCGGCGATATCCACTGTGGCCACCTGTGTCGGCTCCCTGTGACGTGGGTTCCGACACTGGTCTCGCTTCTTGCAATCCACACATGGTCGGTTGTTTCTCGCACAGACACAATTTGTGCAGTTTTGGTTCGGGTTAGCACAGACGCAGCAATGATTGTTGCCAGGCACAGTGAACAGCACCTTGCGCGACAGTTACGTCCGCCTCCGAACATCTGATTTAGTCCCAGGCACAAGATAATACTGGTTCTTATGAGGGAAGGGCGGAGAGGTGACAGGCTGGACTGCTGTGTCCGGGTAGTAGAGGCATACGTGCGCGCGTGGGTGTGTAGGCTACCCCCCCTAATAGCGACCATCCATACATCAGAATGATACACTATGGACAAGAGTTTGTCACACCAATTGAGTGTGTCATACGGGGGCGAGTTTTTTTTTTTGAGTTTGAAAAATCGGCCCATGGTATTAATGATGTACTGTAGTTCTATGTGCAGAATCATGTGATATCTTCATATTTGAAAAGTTTTCATTTTTTGCTCGGTAAATTTTAACTTGAAATCTTATGAAAATTCAGTATTCCCACCCTTTTACCAACACCACTAAATAGCTTATTTAAAGTAAAGTAAATGTATCAGGTTAATATATTAGGATGAAAATGATCCAGAATAGTGAAACGAATGATCTTGACACATTTATTAAATTTAATATTCCTTTAGAAAACAAAATCATCAAATACAAAAACCGGTTTTACTACTACGACCAGGTGTTGCTGCACACCATAGAGAACATGTCTTTCTTGCTTCTGTTTCTACTCATCACCTCCCTGCTGACCACCTGAGCTCGGATGTAGCCTTCCCTCCTCTCCTGGCTGTACACGTGACTGCTGGCCTCGCTCACTTGCTGTACACAACGCTCTATACTCTGGGTGTGCGAGGGCCAGGCAGGGACATGCATGGGGTTGTCCAGGAAAGCTCTGACTTGAACATTGGTGAGGCTGCAGGTAAGAGGGGGCTCACTGCCAGCCTGGATGTTATCCAGATCTATGAGATCAGTGAGGGTCTTGGCACCTAGATTGACTTCAGGAGTCTTCCTGACCCTGAAGGAATCGTCACCAACTGATTCGTCATGCCCAGATCCTCTCATAAGTCTCATATCCAAGATCTTTTTGACTGCCACTCTTCTCTCCTCCTCCCTTACTGCAGAGCATTGTCTGCAGAACTGCCTCGGGATGAGCATACCAGGAAGATCTCCTCATAGTCTGCTCCACAATCTGAACAACCTTCCTTGGCTGACTCCTCAGGAGCTCAAGCTGGAAGAGAACATGCCTCGGACCTTCGGAGAACGATGACTTGACCTTGGTGTTGAACCAATTTGGCAAGTAGACACTCACGATGAATTGGACAATAAGTCTCAGGTTGTGAAGCTGGTTCCCTTTCAGTTTATGATGAGCGACCCAAATTCTGCAGAACCTGAGAGCCGTTGTGAGCCACCTAGAATGTGAGACTGGACCTATCTGCAGGTAAGCAAGTCTATCAGGCATGACCCCAGTTTTGATGGCACTGCAAATCATGTAACCATAGTACTGGTCAGTACTCAGGTCGTCAATGACAGTATGTGCAAGCTCAACGAGTGGAGGGCCAACTGTGATTTTTTCAAAGCTCGGATTTATTTCTAACTCAGTGGCAGAGTCCAGCATCTTGCCAAGAGGACCAGACCATCTGTTGTTCGAAAGAGTCTTGCCATCCAGCTCCTGGATCAGATGTCTGAGTGGCAACTCGTTGGTGTGGAGGTCACAAACAATCCAGACCAGCTTCCTCCCAATCTTCCGCTCTATCCACTGTATGACCCCCCCTTGCCACCCTGTGTTCGTGTTGGTGCTGTCCCCTCCAATGGCCTGCAGGGTCTGGTCTACGTTCCTCTCTCTGAGCCAGTTCACAATGTTATCTGCCACTATCTCAGCTGGTTTCCTGATGTCATCTTTCTCTGGAGTGAAATGCCACAAATACTTCCCTCCTGGTTCACTGCAGCAGGAGTAGTGTTCCTCCTTCACCATGGCAGGGAACAACTTGTCAGAATCTCCAACTTTCATGAACACTTTAGTGTCATCCCTTCTCCCATCAAAGAACAAACAATTGATTCCATTTTCTCTTATCCCCTTATCAAACTCCTCTTCTAGGTTACTGACAAGTTTCTCCTGAGCTCTCCTTACTTTGTTATGATCTATCACCAGGTGAACATCATCAGGTGTTATCAAACCACCGTCAATCCAGGCAGCTGTTGCTATCTCTGCAGTTTCTCTGAGACCAGTGTGGTGTCGCATGCTGGCCAGAGCTATGCTCAGGATATCTTTCCTATTTCGAATCTTATGCCTGGAAGGTTTGGGATCATTATTTTCTGGGTTAGGGACAAAGTCACCATTCTCCTGGTCAGCACTCGGATCAGCCATGGGGAAGTCATTAAACTCTGAATCAGCTTGACTCCAATCATCGGCCTTTTTTACCTCACCCTGGGCCTTCTCAAGTCTCTTTTCCTCGGCAACTCTTCTCCTCTTCTGTCTCTCTGTGGCAGCCTCCTGTCTCTTGGACTCCGGAATATCTTGGCTAGAAATCATGAGAGCCCCTACACTGCCAGTCTTCTCTCTCTGTGCTTTGACAAATGTGCTTTGACAAATCCGAGGCCCACAGGAGATGTGGGCCTCGGATTTACAGTCACGATCTCATCCAAACTCAGGACAGAGAACAATTGGGCACTTGCAAGTAATTATGTCCAATAACTGGTCCAGTTGCTTGGCAAAGCTGTCCTTAACTGCAAGTTTTCCTCTCCCAAGAGAGATATCTCTTGCCTTTTCCCAACTGGCTAGCAGTCTCTCACTAATCTTCTTCTGACTCGTTATGACTGGAGGCTTGAACTGAGCGTTAGCCAGAGTGTACTGTGCCAAGACAGCTTTGGTCATATCACTGGCAATGTCTTTGTTTGTGTAAGTTCTTTGGTTCTTTTCACTGACTTGCCTGATTAAAACACCGTATCTCAAAGCATCTCTCAATGTAGGCAACTCCGACTTCAGGAGCTCTCTCCCAGACCCAAGATAGTGACTGAGATGGCTGGATTTTTTGTTCCTCGTCCTGACACAAGCAGCCATCGCAAATATTATCAACTTATAAATGTATCAGAATCTGAAACAGAAAAAAATATTGTTAGTTGGGTTGTTAAAGAATGAAGTCAGAAAGCAATGTTCACTATTTAATTGTAATGCACTAATGCAGCTGTACGTTAGATTTTCGATAAATTTCACGCTAAAATTTACGTAGCAAAAGGTTGCAAAATATTGAAACTGAAATTATTTTCTGTTCATATACACGAAAATCTACCAAAAAAGTGATGGGCCATTAGTTTTAGCTGATCTTCCCTCCTATGACACACCCTTTCACACCAAGCACTTGTTTATATATCCTTAGCACAAATAACCACAATTTATATGGTCTCACTGGTGTAATATCAGTTACGTATACTCACTTGGTTCGACGAGACCCTATATTAAGTGTCCGTTACTATGGTGGGGAGGGGGGGCGACCGCATGGGCAGCACTCTCGGCCCCATAGGGGCGAAAGTCTCGGGACCACCCCTGTCAAAGTAGGCCTAACGACACTGACCTTGGCGTCCAGCCTCCTCATTATCCCACCACCGACCCAACACAGGTCACCACTCACTTGGTGAACGCCGGTGAACACACGGAATATTTACAATTTATGCCGTAAGGGATGAGAAGAAACCTTGGGTGGCAATGCTTAGGGTGACATCCGATATTCACGGACACATTGTCAAATTCCCGCTCCCACACAGCGAGTATGTCCCCACCAATAACACTATAGATCAGGAGGACCTTCCACCACACCCAAGCCGCGCTGGCCGCCTACTACTACAACTACTTTTTTTTTTTTTTTTTACGTGGCCTCCAGCCTCCCCCAATAGCCACACCTTCGCCACCATTTATTTACCATAATATTAAATATCCTAATACATAAGAAGCTATCCTATCTGTGTTAAATTAGTTGAGCTGCAGATCTATGCGGCATTCAGTGACTGTAGCCTCATAGTCAATATCTGCAGCAGTTGTCGGAGTAGGGGCAGAAGCTCTCGTTCCCCTGAGGCAGAGCAAAGCTGACCGAAGGAGAGAGAAGGACAGTCGACATCTCATCCAGGCTGTAACATAACTTCTGGGCTGCTGCTTCTGTTCAGAGAGCAACTCCGCGAGTCTAGCGTAGAAACATCTTGCACTTGGGCCAATCCCACCAGAGGTTGTGAACACTAGAAGAGTGAAGCTGCCTTGATCAACGTTTTGAATTCTCTCCCCATATGCCCTTCTCTTGTCGTTCTCATTCCTCCTATGTGCAGCATCGAGAGCTAGGTTACGGTAACAAGCGGCCATGGGATCAAAAATCCTGATGTCGAAGAAAGCTCGCTGTCCCCGCGTCCAGAATCCTCGAGCACTGACGTCCACACGGGCTTCGTTAGATGTGTTTGAAGCCCTGTGTTGGAAGATCTCGCCATCCAATGGAAGGAGGGTCAGTTTTACCATGACGTCCCGGCAGATTTCCATCAACATATTTGCTGTGAGATCCCTTACCTCGTCATGCCTCATGCATATGAAGCCCCCCTTCTTGCAGACCATGGCGTGATCGCCATCATAGGAAGAGCCACACACGCATTGGGAGGGCAAACCTTCTACTGGCCAACCGTACCTTAGAGCAATGGCATCTGTAAATTCTTGTTTGTTAAGACTGAAATCATTTGCCCTTATCGGTAACGTAGTTAACCAGTTCGAGGCGCCCACCTCCTGCGCTATAGCTACTTTTTTTGTCAAATTTTCTGGAACCTGCAGCAATAGTTGCTGCAACATGTCATTTTGGCAGTGCTGCCGATCTGTTGTAATGGACCTACGGGTCTTATTTACTTCGCTGGTGTCCACTTCCCCTGTTGCATTCTGGGCTATTATGTGGTCAGTGAGGGCTGCCGTGAGCTTAAGTGAATTTTGATGTTCAGTGTCAGTAATCTCCTCTGGATTAGTTAGTCCCATCCCTCCCAGTCTTGGAGGAAGTGCAAGAAGTGTTCTGTCTGCTGGGGTTAAGTCAGGGTGTTTCACTAGTTTGGGAATGAACTTGACACTGATAGCTTCTTCCAGAGGGTGGAGGAGGGGTCCGATCTCAGGGATGGTACGCATCGGGTAGTTCCAACAATGCTCGACTCCATGGGTGAATGCTGCAAAGGCTGCATGTGGCTCTGTGTTAGCAATCTCAGACAGAGCTTGGATTTCGCTAACCCACTCATTCACCTTTCCCGCTACGTACTCGGTCTTGAAGTCTGTAGTGCCAATTACTGGGCCTAGATGTCTTTGGCCGTCCTTAGTTATTTTGACCTCACTTCCGCCAAAAACCTCCAATGCCCGTTCATAATGTTCTGGCTTCACGATGAGGAAGGACTTGCTGGCATTTGGGTGGTACCCTATTTGTGGACCTCGCAATGTTACCAGGTCCCACCACTTTTTGAGGCACTCCACTTTTCCTGCTCCTGTAAGGTCATCAGCATATGCCACTTGTTTGATCCCAGTTGTTTCAAATTTTGTTTCTTGTCGGAGCACTGATAGGCCAATTGCATACATTGCCATTGCAATGGGGTCCCCCTGTGTTGTTCCCTCGGTCGACTGTAGGATGGTATCACCTCGTAGAGCCTTGTTGTTCACTATGTAGACGTCTGAAGGATTCCTATACGAATTTTCAACATACATCGGAAAGCTTGGACACTTGATCTTGATGTTGTGCAGTGCAGCCTTGCGGTTAAGTATGTTGAATGCGTTTGAAGCATCCACCAGGAGAACGGCCTCACAATCACGCTGCTCAAATATCAATCTCATGGCGTGAATGGCCGCCTCCCCACCAGCCTGGTGGCTAGCACACACTTGTAGGTTCCCAGACATCATCCTTTACCACCTCCATTATGCACTTTCCGATGATCCGCCTCAGCACTTCCCCCACCCCTATAGGTCTACATCCTGGTTTCTTTTCCAGAGGAATAAGGCGGCAGGCCGTCAGGGCCTGGAGCTACTACTACCTAACCAACACGTCTAAACTCAAATTCACCAAGTGTCTTTAAAATTAAGTTACGGTGACTTTGAAACACCTGTCGAGATTAATCAACTCGACTATGATTCTCTGGCAAGTGTAGCCATCGGGTGTGAATCGATTTGGTTCTCGCCATTTTAAGTTTCCAGATGGATAAAGTCTTCCAATGTATCTAAAAACTGAACAGGTAATTTAATATCCATCGGGTTTAAAAGGTACCAATGGAATACCAAGGTAGCTTATAGTTGCACTTAAACACGATCTAAAGTCCAGGACAAAAAAAAAACACAAACAAAGACTTTTACAACAACAACAACAACATGAGTGACAACAGCCATCAAACCAAAACTAACCAAAGAAAACAAAAACACACAAAAACAAAAACCAGAACCAAAACACATTCCTTTACTAAAACTAAACCAGTGGCAGCCAATCTAGACATTCATCACACACACTCATGGTAACACACATAAAACTTGAAGGGTTAACACACACACACACACATACACACACACACACACACACACACACACACACACAAAACACTTGCTAGGAATGAGAGGTTTAACCCACACAAACCTGTTTAGAGAGAATTGTATAATAGCCCCAAAAAATAAAGAATGTAAGAGTTATATACTCTCTCTCTCTCTCTCTCTCTCTCTCTCTCTCTCTCTCTCTCTCTCTCTCAATCATCCCAACAGACCAAACAATTTAAATATACCGGGATAATAAGTCAACTACGTGGTGTTAAGGATGATTACCACAGGGACGGCAGGTACAGTAGGTGTGATTTAATGGCACTTTGAAGTATTATAACCTGGTATTGGTACTATCACCATAAACTAGCACCATCACCCACCATAACCTAGCACCATCACCCACCATAACCAAGCACCATCACCCACCATAACCAAGTACTATAACCTAACACCATCACCTAGCACCATCACCCACCATAACCTAGCACCATCACCCACCATAACCAAGTACCATAGCCTAGCACCATCACCCACCATAACCAAGTACTATAACCTAACACCATCACTTAGCACCATCACCCACCATAACCAAGTACTATAACCTAACACCATCACCTAGCACCATCACCCACCATAACCTAGCACCATCACCCACCATAACCAAGTGCCATAGCCTAACACCATCACCCACCATAACTTAGCACCATCACCCACCATAACCTAGCACCATCACCCACCATAACCTAGCACCATCACCCACCATAACCAAGTACTATAACCTAACACCATCACCTAGCACCATCACCCACCATAACCTAGCACCATCACCCACCATAACCAAGTGCCATAGCCTAACACCATCACCCACCATAACTTAGCACCATCACCCACCATAACCTAGCACCATCACCCACCATAACCAAGTGCCATAGCCTAGCACCATCACCCACCATAACCTAGCACCATCACCCACCATAACCAAGTACTATAACCTAGCACCATCACCCACCATAACTTAGCACCATCACCCACCATAACCAAGTACTATAACCTAACACCACCACCTAGCACCATCACCCACCATAACCTAGCACCATCACCCACCATAACCTAGCACCATCACCCACCATAACCAAGTACTATAACCTAACACTACCACCTAGCACCATCACCCACCATAACCTAGCACCATCACCCACCATAACCTAACACCATCACCTACCATAACCAAGCACCATAACCTAACACCATCACTTAGCACCATCACCCACCATAACCTAGCACCATCACCCACCATAACCTAGCACCATCACCCACCATAACCTAGCACCATCACCCACCATAACCAAGTGCCATAGCCTAGCACCATCACCCACCATAACCTAACACCATCACCCACCATAACCAAGTACTATAACCTAACACCATCACTTAGCACAATCACCCACCATAACCTAGCACCATCACCCACCATAACCAAGTGCCATAGCCTAGCACCATCACCCACCATAACCAAGCACCATCACCCACCATAACCAAGTACTATAACCTAGCACCATCACCCACCATAACCTAGCACCATCACCTAGCACCATCACCCACCATAACCTAGCACCATCACCCACCATAACCTAGCACCAGCACCCACCATAACCAAGTATCATAGCCTAGCACCATCACCCACCATAACCTAGCACCATCACCCACCATAACCAAGTACTATAACCTAACACCATCACCCACCATAACCTAGCACTAGCACCCACCATAACCAAGTATCATAGCCTAGCACCATCACCCACCATAACCTAGCACCATCACCCACCATAACCAAGCACCATCACCCACCATAACCAAGCACTATAACCTAGCACCATCACCTAGCACCATCACGCACCATAACCAAGTACTATAACCTAACACCATCACCTAGCACCATCACCCACCATAACCTAGCACCATCACCCACCATAACCAAGCACCATCACCCACCATAACCAAGTACTATAACCTAACACCATCACTTAGCACCATCACCCACCATAACCAAGCACCATCACTCACCATAACCAAGTACCATAGCCTAGCACCATCACCTAGCACCATCACCCACCATAACCAAGTACCATAACCTAACACCATCACCTACCATAACCAAGCACCATAACCTAACACCATCACCTAGCACCATCACCCACCATAACCTAGCACCATCACCCACTATAACCTAGCACCATCACCCACCATAACCAAGCACCATCACCCACCATAACCAAGCACCATAACCTAACACCATCACCTAGCACCATCACCCACCATAACCTAGCACCATCACCCACCATAACCTAGCACCATCACTCACTATAACCTAGCACCATCAGCACCATCACCCACCATAATCTGACACCACACACACACACAAGGGATACCGAGATACAATGCCTAACCAAATGCCCTGGAAATATTAACAATAGCAAATAACAAAAACATACATAAACAAACAAACATACATAAACAAACAAACATAAACAAACAAACAATCAAACATAAACAAACAAACATAAACAAACATAAACAAACAAACATAAACAAACAAACATACAAACAAACAAACAAACACAAACAAACAAACAAACATAAACAAACATAAACAAACAAAAAACATAAACAAACAAACAAACATAAACAAACAAACATAAACAAACATAAACAAACAAAAAACATAAACAAACAAACAAACATAAACAAACAAACAAACAAACAATAACAAAAGAGGTTGTGAAATACAATCAACAGGAAGATGACTTAAAAAAATAACAGGGGGAGCAGGTACAGCAGGTAGGGACAGCAGGTAGTAAAAGCAGGTAGTAACAGCAGGTAGGGACAGCAGGTAGTAACAGCAGGTAGGGACAGCAGGTAGTAAAAGCAGGTAGTAACAGCAGGTAGGGACAGCAGGTAGTAACAGCAGGTAGGGACAGCAGGTAGTAAAAGCAGGTAGTAACAGCAGGTAGTAACAGCAGGTAGGGACAGCAGGTAGTAAAAGCAGGTAGTAACAGCAGGTAGTAACAGCAGGTAGGGACAGCAGGTAGGGACAGCAGGTAGTAACAGCAGGTATTAACAGCAGGTAGTAACAGCAGGTATTAACAGCAGGTAGTAACAGCAGGTAGTAACAGCAGGTAGGGACAGCAGGTAGTAACAGCAGTAGTAACAGCAGGTAGGGACAGCAGGTAGTAAAAGCAGGTAGTAACAGCAGGTATTAACAGCAGGTAGTAACAACAGGTAGAGACAGCAGGTAGTAACAGCAGGTAGTAACAGCAGTAGTAACAGCAGGTAGTAAAAGCAGGTAGTAACAGCAGGTATTAACAGCAGGTAGTAACAGCAGGTAGTAACAGCAGTAGTAACAGCAGGTAGTAAAAGCAGGTAGTAACAGCAGGTATTAACAGCAGGTAGTAACAGCAGGTAGTAACAGCAGGTAGTAACAACAGGTAGAGACAGCAGGTAGTAACAGCAGGTAGTAACAGCAGTAGTAACAGCAGGTAGTAAAAGCAGGTAGTAACAGCAGGTAGTAACAGCAGGTAGTAACAGCAGGTAGTAACAGCAGGTAGTAAAAGCAGGTAGTAACAGCAGGTAGTAACAGCAGGTAGTAACAGCAGGTAGTAACAGCAGGTAGGGACAGCAGGTAGTAAAAGCAGGTAGTAACAGCAGGTAGGTACAGCAGGAATTAACAGCAGGTATTAACAGCAGGTAGTAACAGCAGGTAGGGACAGCAGGTAGTAAACGCAGGTAGTAACAGCAGGTAGTAACAGCAGGTAGGGACAGCAGGTAGTAAAAGCAGGTAGTAACAGCAGGTAGTAACAGCAGGTAGTAACAGCAGGTAGGGACAGCAGGTAGTAAACGCAGGTAGTAACAGCAGGAAGGGACAGCAGGTAGTAACAGCAGGTAGGGACAGCAGGTAGTAAAAGCATGTAGTAACAGCAGGTAGTAACAGCAGGTAGTAACAGCAGGTAGGGACAGAAGGTAGTAACAGCAGGTAGTAACAGCAGGTAGGGACAGCAGGTAGTAAAAGCAGGTAGTAAAAGCAGGTAGTAACAGCAGGTAGGTACAGCAGGAATTAACAGCAGGTATTAACAGCAGGTAGTAACAGCAGGTAGGGACAGCAGGTAGTAAACGCAGGTGGTAACAGCAGGAAGGGACAGCAGGTAGTAACAGCAGGTAGGGACAGCAGGTAGTAAAAGCAGGTAGTAACAGCAGGTAGTAACAGCAGGTAGGGACAGAAGGTAGTAACAGCAGGTAGGGACAGCAGGTAGTAAAAGCAGGTAGTAACAGCAGGTAGTAACAGCAGGTAGTAACAACAGGTAGAGACAGCAGGTAGTAACAGCAGGTAGGGACAGCAGGTAGTAACAGCAGGTAGGGACAACAGGTAGTAACAGCAGGTAGTAACAGCAGGTAGTAACAGCAGGTAGTAACAGCAGGTAGTAACAGCAGGTAGGGACAGCAGGTAGTAACAGCAGGTAGGGACAGCAGGTAGTAACAGCAGTAGTAAGAGCAGGTAGGGACAGCAGGTAGTAAAAGCAGGTAGTAACAGCAGGTATTAACAGCAGGTAGTAACAACAGGTAGAGACAGCAGGTAGTAACAGCAGGTAGTAACAGCAGTAGTAACAGCAGGTAGTAAAAGCAGGTAGTAACAGCAGGTATTAACAGCGGGTAGTAACAGCAGGTAGTAACAGCAGTAGTAACAGCAGGTAGTAAAAGCAGGTAGTAACAGCAGGTATTAACAGCAGGTAGTAACAGCAGGTAGTAACAGCAGGTAGTAACAACAGGTAGAGACAGCAGGTAGTAACAGCAGTAGTAACAGCAGGTAGTAACAGCAGGTAGTAACAGCAGGTATTAACAGCAGGTAGTAACAGCAGGTAGTAACAACAGGTAGAGACAGCAGGTAGTAACAGCAGGTAGTAACAGCAGGTAGTAAAAGCAGGTAGTAACAGCAGGTAGTAACAGCAGGTAGGGACAGCAGGTAGTAACAGCAGGTAGTGACAGCAGGTAGTAACAGCAGATAGTAACAGTACGTAGTAACAGCAGGTAGGGACAGCAGGTAGTAACAGCAGGTAGTAACAGCAGGTATTAACAGCCGGTAGTAACAGCAGGTAGTAACAACAGGTAGAGACAGCAGGTAGTAACAGCAGGTAGTAACAGCAGGTAGGGACAGCAGGTAGTAACAGCAGGTAGGGACAGCAGGTAGTAACAACAGGAAGTAACAGTATGTAGTAGCAGCAGGTAGTAACAGCAGATAGTAACAGCAGGTGGTAACAACAGGTAGCAACAGCAGGTAGCAACAGCAGGTAGTAACAGCAGGTAGGGACAGCAGGTAGTAACAGCAGGTAGTAACAGCAGGTAGTAGCAGCAGGTAGGGACAGCAGGTAGTAACAGCAGGTAGTAACAGCAGGTAGGGACAGCAGGTAGTAAAAGCAGGTAGTAACAGCAGGTAGTAACAGCAGGTAGTAACAGCAGGTAGGGACAGAAGGTAGTAACAGCAGGTAGGGACAGCAGGTAGTAAAAGCAGGTAGCAACAGCAGGTATTAACAGCAGGTAGTAACAGCAGGTAGTAACAACAGGTAGAGACAGCAGGTAGTAACAGCAGGTAGGGACAGCAGGTAGTAACAGCAGGTAGGGACAACAGGTAGTAACAGCAGGTAGTAACAGCAGGTAGGTACAGCAGGAATTAACAGCAGGTATTAACAGCAGGTAGTAACAGCAGGTAGGGACAGCAGGTAGTAAAAGCAGGTAGTAACAGCAGGTAGGTACAGCAGGAATTAACAGCAGGTATTAACAGCAGGTAGTAACAGCAGGTAGGGACAGCAGGTAGTAAAAGCAGGTAGTAACAGCAGGTAGGTACAGCAGGAATTAACAGCAGGTATTAACAGCAGGTAGTAACAGCAGGTAGGGACAGCAGGTAGTAAAAGCAGGTAGTAACAGCAGGTAGGGACAGCAGGTAGTAACAGCAGGTAGGGACAGCAGGTAGTAAAAGCAGGTAGTAACAGCAGGTAGTAACAGCAGGTAGGGACAGAAGGTAGTAACAGCAGGTAGGGACAGCAGGTAGTAAAAGCAGGTAGTAACAGCAGGTATTAACAGCAGGTAGTAACAGCAGGTAGTAACAACAGGTAGAGACAGCAGGTAGTAACAGCAGGTAGGGACAGCAGGTAGTAACAGCAGGTAGGGACAACAGGTAGTAACAGCAGGTAGTAACAGCAGGTAGTAACAGCAGTAGTAACAACAGGTAGAGACAGCAGGTAGTAACAGCAGGTAGTAACAGCAGTAGTAACAGCAGGTAGTAAAAACAGGTAGTAACAGCAGGTATTAACAGCAGGTAGTAACAGCAGGTAGTAACAGCAGTAGTAACAGCAGGTAGTAAAAGCAGGTAGTAACAGCAGGTATTAACAGCAGGTAGTAACAGCAGGTAGTAACAGCAGGTAGTAACAACAGGTAGAGACAGCAGGTAGTAACAGCAGGTAGTAACAGCAGTAGTAACAGCAGGTAGTAAAAGCAGGTAGTAACAGCAGGTATTAACAGCAGGTAGTAACAGCAGGTAGTAACAACAGGTAGAGACAGCAGGTAGTAACAGCAGGTAGTAACAGCAGGTAGTAAAAGCAGGTAGAAACAGCAGGTAGTAACAGCAGGTAGGGACAGCAGGTAGTAACAGCAGGTAGTGACAGCAGGTAGTAACAGCAGATAGTAACAGTACGTAGTAACAGCAGGTAGGGACAGCAGGTAGTAACAGCAGGTAGTAACAGCAGGTAGTAACAGCAGTGTAGTAACAACAGGTAGAGACAGCAGGTAGTAACAGCAGGTAGTAACAGCAGGTAGTAAAAGCAGGTAGTAACAGCAGGTAGGGACAGCAGGTAGTAACAGCAGGTAGGGACAGCAGGTAGTAACAACAGGAAGTAACAGTATGTAGTAACAGCAGGTAGTAACAGCAGATAGTAACAGCAGGTGGTAACAACAGGTAGTAACAGCAGGTAGCAACAGCAGGTAGTAACAGCAGGTAGGGACAGCAGGTAGTAACAGCAGGTAGTAACAGCAGGTAGTAGCAGCAGGTAGGGACAGCAGGTAGTAACAACAGGTAGTAACAGCAGGTAGTAACAGCAGGTAGTAACAGCAGGTAGTAACAACAGGTAGTAACAGCAGGTAGTAACAGTAGGTAGTAACAGCAGGTAGTAACAGCAGGTAGGGACAGCAGGTAGTAACAGCAGGTAGTAACAACAGGTAGTAACAGCAGGTAGTAACAGCAGGTAGGGACAGCAGGTAGTAACAGCAGGTAGTAACAACAGGTAGTAACAGCAGGTAGGGACAGCAGGTTGTAACAGCATGTAGTAACAGCAGTAGTAACAGCAGTTAGGGACAGCAGGTAGTAACAGCAGGTAGTAACAGCAGGTAGTAAAAGCAGGTATTAACAGCAGGTAGGGACAGCAGGTAGTAACAACAGGTAGTAACAGCAGGTAGGGACAGCAGTAGGGACAGCAGGTATTAACAGCAGGTAGGAACAGCAGGTAGGGACAGCAGGTAGGGACAGCAGGTAGGGACAGCAGGTAGTAACAGCAGGTAGGGACAGCAAGTAGGGACAGCAGGTATTAACAGCAGGTAGTAACAGCAGGTATTAACAGCAGGTAGTAACAGCAGGTAGGGACAGCAGGTAGGGACAGCAGGTATTAACAGCAGGTAGTAACAGCAGGTAGGGACAGCAGGTAGTAATAGCAGGTAGTAACAGCAGGTAGGGACAGCAGGTAGTAACAGCAGGTAGGGACAGCAGGTAGGGGCAGCAGGTAGTAACAGCAGGTAGGGACAGCAGGTAGTAACAGCAGGTAGTAACAGCAGGTAGGGACAGCAGGTAGTAACAGCAGGTAGGGGCAGCAGGTAGTAACAGCAGGTAGTAACAGCAGGTAGGGACAGCAGGTAGTAAAAGCAGGTAGGGGCAGCAGGTAGTAACAGCAGGTAGTAACAGCAGGTAGGGACAGCAGGTAGGGACAGCAGGTATTAACAGCAGGTAGTAACAGCAGGTAGGGACAGCAGGTAGTAACAGCAGGTAGGGACAGCAGGTAGGGACAGCAGGTAGTAACAGCAGGTAGGGACAGCAGGTAGTAACAGCAGGTAGTAACAGCAGGTAGTAACAGCAGGTAGGGACAGCAGGTAGTAACAGCAGGTAGGGGCAGCAGGTAGTAACAGCAGGTAGTAACAGCAGGTAGGGACAGCAGGTAGTAAAAGCAGGTAGGGGCAGCAGGTAGTAACAGCAGGTAGTAACAGCAGGTAGGGACAGCAGGTAGGGACAGCAGGTAGGGACAGCAGGTAGTAACAGCAGGTAGTAACAGCAGGTAGGGACAGCAGGTAGTAACAGCAGGTAGGGACAGCAGGTAGTAAAAGCAGGTAGGGGCAGCAGGTAGTAACAGCAGGTAGTAACAGCAGGTAGGGACAGCAGGTAGTAACAGCAGGTAGGGGCAGCAGGTAGTAACAGCAGGTAGTAACAGCAGGTAGGGACAGCAGGTAGTAAAAGCAGGTAGGGGCAGCAGGTAGTAACAGCAGGTAGTAACAGCAGGTAGGGACAGCAGGTAGGGACAGCAGGTAGGGACAGCAGGTATTAACAGCAGGTAGTAACAGCAGGTAGGGACAGCAGGTAGTAACAGCAGGTAGGGACAGCAGGTAGTAAAAGCAGGTAGGGGCAGCAGGTAGTAACAGCAGGTAGTAACAGCAGGTAGGGACAGCAGGTAGTAACAGCAGGTAGGGACAGCAGGTAGGGACAGCAGGTATTAACAGCAGGTAGGGACAGCAGGTAGTAACAGCAGGTAGGGGCAGCAGGTAGTAACAGCAGGTAGTAACAGCAGGTAGTAACAGCAGGTAGTAACAGTAGGTAGTAACAGCAGGTAGTAACAGCAGGTAGTAACAGCAGGTAGTAACAGCAGGTAGTAACAGCAGGTAGTAACAGCAGGTAGTAACAGCAGGTAGGGACAGCAAGTAGGGACAGCAGGTAGGGACAGCAGGTAGTAACAGCAGGTAGGGACAGCAAGTAGGGGCAGCAGGTAGTAACAGCAGGTAGTAACAGCAGGTAGTAACAGTAGGTAGTAACAGCAGGTAGTAACAGTAGGTAGTAACAGCAGGTAGTAACAGCAGGTAACAACAGAGCAGAGCAGAAATGCTAACAACAGCAACATGAGAACGAAGTATATAACAGTAACAGTATCAAGTAACAACATAACAAAGGCAGAAATAAATAACAATAACAACAAAAGCAAAAACAAGTAACAACAACAAGGAAGAGGAAGAGGAAGTCCCGGACATGACCGACCTTGGTGAGTGTTGGCCTTCACACAGGTAGGGTAGGGTAGGGTAGATCCTCCTCCTCCCGGGCCACTTTCTCTTACCCCTTATCCCCCCCCCCCCCCACCACCACCACCAGGTAGGGGGAGGAGGGGGGACCTTACATAATATTATGCCCTCTCCTGCCTACAGAAGAGGCTGGGGGAGAGGGGAGGGGGAATGAGAGAGGGGGGAGGGGGAAGGAGAGACGGGGGAGGGGGAAGGAGAGACGGGGGAGGTAGGGATTACAGTGTAGTGGTGGAGTTGAAGGAAGAGAGAGAGAGAGCTTTGAAGCCTTGCCAAATGTTGCGTCACACACACACACACACACACACACACAGGAATACCATTTACCAATAACAATCAATAACGCCGAAAATCCTGCCTCAGAGATCACCATTAACGTGATATAAAGTAAAAATCACGTCAACACAACATGAACGGGATATTAGCGAAGACGAGAATTAAATGAAAAACACGATACGACGCGAGACACGACGCGACACGACACACACGACGCAACACAACACGGCGAGACACAACGCGACATGACACACACGACGCAACACAACACGGCACGACACGACACGACGCAACACAACACGGCACGACACGACACACATGACGCAACACAACACGGCGAGACACGACGCGACACGACACACACGACACGACACACATGACGCAACACAACACGGCACGACACGACACGACGCAACACAACACGGCACGACACGACACACATGACGCAACACAACACGGCACGACACGACACGACGCAACACAACACGGCACGACACGACACACACGACGCAACACAACACGGCACGACACGACACAACATGACACACACAACGCAACACAACCTTTAAGGTGAAAATTCCATAGAGGTGAACCTTTTTAAAAGCCTTCTCTCTCCACCTAGTGTTCTTCACTCTCCACCTAGTGTTCTTCACTCTCCAACAAGTGTTCTTCACTCTCCACCTAGTGTTCTTCACTCTCCACCTAGTGTTCTTCACTCTCCACCAAGTGTTCTTCACTCTCCACCCAGTGTTCTTCACTCTCCACCTAGTGTTCTTCTCTCTCCACCTAGTGTTCTTCACTCTCCACCAAGTGTTCTTCACTCTCCACCAAGTGTTCTTCACTCTCCACCCAGTGTTCTTCACTCTCCACCTAGTATTCTTCACTCTCCACCAAGTGTTCTTCACTCTCCACCTAGTGTTCTTCACTTGCCACCTAGTGTTCTTCACTCTCCACCAAGTGTTCTTCACTCTCCACCTAGTGTTCTTCACTCTCCACCAAGTGTTCTTCTCTCTCTACCTAGTGTTCTTCACTCTCCACCTAGTGTTCTTCACTCTCCACCAAGTGTTCTTCACTCTCCACCCAGTGTTCTTCACTCTCCACCTAGTATTCTTCACTCTCCACCAAGTGTTCTTCACTCTCCACCTAGTGTTCTTCACTCGCCACCTAGTGTTCTTCACTCTCCACCAAGTGTTCTTCACTCTCCACCTAGTGTTCTTCACTCTCCACCTAGTGTTCTTCACACTCCACCTACTGTTCTTCACTCTCCACCTAGTGTTCTTTACTCCAAAAAGTGTTCTTCACTCTCCACCTAGTGCTCTTCACTCCAACAAGTGTTCTTCACTCTCCAACAAGTGTTCTTCACTCTCCACCTAGTGTTCTTCACTCTCCACCAAGTGATCTTCACTCTTCACCTCATGTTCTTCACTCTCCACCTAGTGTTCTTCACTCTCCACCAAGTGTTCTTCACTCTCCACCTAGTGTTCTTCACTCTCCACCTAGTGTTCTTCACTCTCCACCAAGTGTTCTTCACTCTCCACCTAGTGTTCTTCACTCTCCACCTAGTGTTCTTCACTCTCCACCTAGTGTTCTTCACTCCAACAAGTGTTCTTCACTCTCCAAAAAGTGTTCTTCACTCTCCACCTAGTGTTCTTCACTCTCCAACAAGTGTTCTTCACTCTCCACCAAGTGTTCTTCACTCTCCACCAAGTGTTCTTCACTCTCCACCTAGTGTTCTTCACTCCAACAAGTGTTCTTCACTCTCCAACAAGTGTTCTTCACTCTCCACCTAGTGTTCTTCACTGTCCACAAAGTGTTCTTCACTATCCAAAAAGTGTTCTTCACTCTCCAACTAGTGTTCTTCACTCCAAGTGTTCTTCACTCTCCAACAAGTGTTCTTCACTCTCCACCTAGTGTTCTTCACTCTCCACCAAGTGTTCTTCACTCTCCACCTAGCGTTCTTCACTCCAAGTGTTCTTCACTCTCCAAAAAGTGTTCTTCACTCTCCACCTGGTGTTCTTCACTCCAACAAGTGTTGTTCACTCTCCAAAAAGTGTTTTTCACTCTCCACCTAGTGTTCTTCACTCCAACAAGTGTTCTTCACTCTCCAACAAGTGTTCTTCACTCTCCACCTAGTGTTCTTCACTCCATCACGTGTTCTTCACTCTCCACTTTGTGTTCTTCACTCCAACAAGTGTTGTTCACTCTCCAAAAAGTGTTCTTCACTCTCCACCTAGTGTTCTTCACTCCAATAAGTGTACTTCACTCTCCAACAAGTGTTCTTCACTCTCCAAAAAGTGTTCTTCACTCTCCACCAAGTGTTCTTCACTCTCCACCTAGTGTTCTTCACTCCAACAAGTGTTCTTCACTCTCCACCAAGTGTTCTTCACTCTCCACCTAGTGTTCTTCACTCTCCACCTAGTGTTCTTCACTCTCCACCTAGTGTTCTTCACTCTCCACCTTGTGTTCTTCATTCCAACAAGTGTTCTTCACTCTCTAAAAAGTGTTCTTCACTGTCCACCTAGTGTTCTTCACTCCAACAAGTGTTCTTCACTCTCCAACAAGTGTTCTTCACTCTCCACAAAGTGTTCTTCACTCTCCACCTAGTGTTCTTCACTCCAACAAGTGTTCTTCACTCTCCAAAAAGTGTTCTTCACTCTCCACCTAGTGTTCTTCACTCTCCAACAAGTGTTCTTCACTCTCCAACAAGTGTTCTTCACTCTCCAACACGTGTTCTTCACTCTCCACCTAGTGTTCTTCACTCCAACAAGTGTTCTTCACTCTCGAAAGTGTTCTTCACTCCAACAAGTGTTCTTCACTCTCTACCTAGTGTTCTTCACTCCAACAAGTGTTCTTCACTCTCCACCTAGTGTTCTTCACTCCAACAAGTGTTCTTCACTCTCCAACAAGTGTTCTTCACTCTCCACAAAGTGTTCTTCACTCTCCACCTAGTGTTCTTCACTCCAACAAGTGTTCTTCACTCTCCAAAAAGTGTTCTTCACTCTCCACCTAGTGTTCTTCACTCCATCACGTGTTCTTCACTCTCCACTTTGTGTTCTTCACTCCAACAAGTGTTGTTCACTCTCCAAAAAGTGTTCTTCACTCTCCACCTAGTGTTCTTCACTCCAATAAGTGTACTTCACTCTCCAACAAGTGTTCTTCACTCTCCAAAATGTGTTCTTCACTCTCCACCAAGTGTTCTTCACTCTCCACCTAGTGTTCTTCACTCCAACAAGTGTTCTTCACTCTCCACCAAGTGTTCTTCACTCTCCACCTAGTGTTCTTCACTCTCCACCTAGTGTTCTTCACTCTCCACCTAGTGTTCTTCACTCTCCACCTTGTGTTCTTCATTCCAACAAGTGTTCTTCACTCTCTAAAAAGTGTTCTTCACTGTCCACCTAGTGTTCTTCACTCCAACAAGTGTTCTTCACTCTCCAACAAGTGTTCTTCACTCTCCACAAAGTGTTCTTCACTCTCCACCTAGTGTTCTTCACTCCAACAAGTGTTCTTCACTCTCCAAAAAGTGTTCTTCACTCTCCACCTAGTGTTCTTCACTCTCCAACAAGTGTTCTTCACTCTCCAACAAGTGTTCTTCACTCTCCAACACGTGTTCTTCACTCTCCACCTAGTGTTCTTCACTCCAACAAGTGTTCTTCACTCTCGAAAGTGTTCTTCACTCCAACAAGTGTTCTTCACTCTCTACCTAGTGTTCTTCACTCCAACAAGTGTTCTTCACTCTCCACCTAGTGTTCTTCACTCCAACAAGTGTTCTTCACTCTCCAACAAGTGTTCTTCACTCTCCACAAAGTGTTCTTCACTCTCCACCTAGTGTTCTTCACTCCAACAAGTGTTCTTCACTCTCCAAAAAGTGTTCTTCACTCTCCACCTAGTGTTCTTCACTCTCCTAGTGTTCTTCACTCTCCACCTAGTGTTCTTCACTCTCCACCTTGTGTTCTTCATTCCAACAAGTGTTCTTCACTCTCTAAAAAGTGTTCTTCACTGTCCACCTAGTGTTCTTCACTCCAACAAGTGTTCTTCACTCTCCAACAAGTGTTCTTCACTCTCCACAAAGTGTTCTTCACTCTCCACCTAGTGTTCTTCACTCCAACAAGTGTTCTTCACTCTCCAAAAAGTGTTCTTCACTCTCCACCTAGTGTTCTTCACTCTCCAACAAGTGTTCTTCACTCTCCAACAAGTGTTCTTCACTCTCCAACACGTGTTCTTCACTCTCCACCTAGTGTTCTTCACTCCAACAAGTGTTCTTCACTCTCGAAAGTGTTCTTCACTCCAACAAGTGTTCTTCACTCTCTACCTAGTGTTCTTCACTCCAACAAGTGTTCTTCACTCTCCACCTAGTGTTCTTCACTCCAACAAGTGTTCTTCACTCTCCAACAAGTGTTCTTCACTCTCCACAAAGTGTTCTTCACTCTCCACCTAGTGTTCTTCACTCCAACAAGTGTTCTTCACTCTCCAAAAAGTGTTCTTCACTCTCCACCTAGTGTTCTTCACTCTCCAACAAGTGTTCTTCACTCTCCAACAAGTGTTCTTCACTCTCCAACACGTGTTCTTCACTCTCCACCTAGTGTTCTTCACTCCAACAAGTGTTCTTCACTCTCGAAAGTGTTCTTCACTCTCCACCTAGTGTTCTTCACTCCAACAAGTGTTCTTCACTCTCTACCTAGTGTTCTTCACTCCAACAAGTGTTCTTCACTCTCCAACAAGTGTTCTTCACTCTCCACCTAGTGTTCTTCACTCCAACAAGTGTTCTTCACTCTCGAAATAGTGTTCTTCACTCCACCTAGTGTTCTTCACTCTCCACCTAGTGTTCTTCACTCCAACAAGTGTTCTTCACTCGCCAACAAGTGTTCTTCACTCTCCAGAAAGTGCTCTTCACTCTCTACCTAGTGTTCTACACTCCAACAAGTGTTCTTCACTCTCCACCTAGTGTTCTTCACTCCAACAAGTGTTCTTCACTCTCCAAAAAGTGTTCTTCACTCTCCACCTAGTGTTCTTCACTCCAACAAGTGTTCTTCACTCTCCAACAAGTGTTCTTCACTCTCCAACAAGTGTTCTTCACTCTCCACCTAGTGTTCTTCACTCCACCTAGTGTTCTTCATTCTCCACCTAGTGTTCTTCACTCCAACAAGTGTTCTTCACTCTCCACCTAGTGTTCTTCACTCCACCAAGTGTTCTTCACTCTCGAAAAAGTGTTCTTCACTCCACCTAGTGTTCTTCACTCTCCAAAAAGTGTTCTTCACTCCATCTAGTGTTCTTCACTCCACCTAGTGTTCTTCACTCCATCTAGTGTTCTTCACTCCAACAAGTGTTCTTCACTCTCCAAAAAGTGTTCTTCACTCCAACAAGTGTTCTTCACTCTCCAAAAAGTGTTCTTCACTCCACCTAATGTTCTTCACTCCACCTAGTGTTCTTCACTCCACCTAGTGTTCTTCATCTTGGGGTGTGACAGCGAGAAAGTAAGTGTGATGAATGACGAATAAGTGTAGAACAAGAGAGAGAGAGAGAGAGAGAGAGAGAGAGAGAGAGAGAGAGAGAGAGAGAGAGAGAGAGAGAGAGAGGTGGTCGTCGTGGGAGGGGGAGGAGGAGGAGGAACATGTCGTGCCCTTCTTGCCCGTAACTGGGGATTTAAATTTAAAGTAATATAACCTAATTTAACTTGGAGTGTAATTAACCAGTGATATGATTATGAACCCGGCTGATTACATTAACACACACCATTGATTACGTTACGTAGTTATATATTCACTTGTAGGTTACAGCTATTTTATAATACTGTCACTATGGTAATTACTGTACCGGTATTGTAGATCTGTAACTGCACCGGTATTGTAGATCTATAACTGTACCGGTATTGTAGATCTATAACTGAACCGGTATTGTAGATCTATAACTGTACCGGTATTGTAGATCTGTAACTGTACCGGTATTGTAGATCTATAACTGTACCGGTATTGTAGATCTATAACTGAACCGGTATTGTAGATCTGTAACTGTACCGGTATTGAAGATCTATAACTGTACCAGTATTGTAGATCTATAACTGTACCGGTATTGTAGATCTGTAACTGTACCGGTATTTTAGATCTATAACTGTACCGGTATTGTAGATCTATAACTGTACCGGTATTGTAGATCTATTACTGTACCGGTATTGTAGATCTATTACTGTACCGGTATTGTAGATCTATAACTGTACCGGTATTGTAGATCTATAACTGTACCGGTATTGTAGATCTATAACTGTACCGGTATTGTAGATCTATAACTGTACCGGTATTGTAGATCTGTAACTGTACCGGTATTGTAGATCTATAACTGTACCGGTATTGTAGATCTATAACTGTACCGGTATTGTAGATCTGTAACTGTACCGGTATTGTAGATCTATAACTGTACCGGTATTGTAGATCTATAACTGTACCGGTATTGTAGATCTGTAACTGTACCGGTATTTTAGATCTATAACTGTACCGGTATTGTAGATCTATAACTGTACCGGTATTGTAGATCTATAACTGTACCAGTATTGTAGATCTATAACTGTACCGGTATTGTAGATCTATAACTGTACCGGTATTGTAGATCTATAACTGTACCGGTATTTTAGATCTATAACTGTACCGGTATTGTAGATCTATAACTGTACCGGTATTGTAGATCTATAACTGTACCAGTATTGTAGATCTATAACTGTACCGGTATTGTAGATCTATAACTGTACCGGTATTGTAGATCTATAACTGTACCGGTATTGTAGATCTGTAACTGTACCGGTATTGTAGATCTATAACTGTACCGGTATTATATAATTTCATAAACGCAAACCAAGACATTATGGCTTTCTTGATCAAGTTAGATATATTTCACCCCTCAGTTCAGACACGAAGCTTGTGGGGCCTGTGGTTGGCTGGCCCTTCTCATGACGTCACAGTTTACATGAGGTCACAGGTTTACATGACGTCATAGTTTTACATGAGGTCACAGGTTTACATGAGGTCACAGGTTTACATGACGTCACAGGTTTACCATAGAGCGAAGGTTGCCACACGCTCTATACACAGAGGACAGTGTTTCTGAAATCCATGTATTATATAAACCTGTAACTGTATTTTGTAGGTTGTAAGGCTACAGAATGATGTAATATAATTCACCTGTAACATATATTGGAATGTTATTTTGAAATCTCCTCCCCCCATCCCAGAATACACACAGATACGAGGAATGGCGCTGAAAATGACTTGTGACTGTACTTGTAATTTCATGCGATATTTTAACCCCATGACATTTTTTTTTTAATGGTTGATTTTTTTTTTAGTAAAGATTATTATTCTTAAATTTTTTTCGTACATTCATACTGTCATACATATATAAGTTTCATACAGTCATACACATTTATACAGTTGTATGATTGACGTAAGTAGTCATTCATTCATTCAGTCAGTTATGTCATGTCATTTATTCAGTCAGTTATGTCATGTCAGTCAGTGTCATTCATTTATTCAGTCAGTTATGTCATGTCAGTCATTCATTCATTCAGTCAGTTATGTCATGTCAGTCATTCATTCATTCAGTCAGTTATGTCATGTCAGTCATTCATTCATTCAGTCAGCCAGTCAGCTCATCCATCCTCCAGGTGAGTGGGAAGCAACCAATCGATCCACCACAAGACAAGAAAGAATCAACCAACCGCAACCAAAAACCCTTAAAACCGGTTTGCGGAATTAGGAGGAGCGTCTCAGAGGCTGGTGCGCGGGCCATCATTCCCCACGGTTAGAGGTGGGGGGGAGGGAGGGAGGGAGGGGGGGAGGGGGGAAGGGGGGTGGTGATGATAGTCGTAACTAACAGACTGGCCGACCACAACATGCCACAGGTGATGACGGTATTAATCAACTCTCTACCTGGATTTAACATAATGTATACAAGTAGTTGATCTAGTTTTAACACAAATGGCAGGCAGGCAGGCTAGTATGCAAGCGAGCAAGCAGGCAGGTATGCTGACAGGCAGGTATACAGTAAGCAGGTATGCAGGGAAGCAGGTATGCAGGTAGTGAGGCGGACAAGCAAGTAGGCGGGTCAGTTAATATGATACCATTAGCCAGAGTAACCTTACATGAAAGCAGCCTCTGTGTGTGTGTGTGAGAGAGGTCATGCACCCGGCGTCTTTCTCAGGTTACGTGTAGGTAGGTTAGGTAGGTGGGTGGCCGGCCAGCTGATGGCGGGTTCATTCACCTTCTCTCTCTCCGGTTCATTCATGGCCCATCACCAGCTGATTGTAGTACGCTGCCTCCTCCCCCTCCCCCTCTTCCTCTTCCACCACCCCCTCCTCTATCTCCTCCTCCCCTTCCTCCTACTCTTCCACCTCCACCCATCTAAGACTGTGGACACAAGACCCGTATTCTCAACAAGCCTCAAGGTAATGTGCTCCCTCAAAGTACAGGAGATGAGGGGCAGCATCTGGTGAGGGCGGAGACTCACGGTGTCACGGCTAAGTTAAACTAGTTACAAGTTACTGTTCTCTCATCACGCTGGAGAAAAATCGATGTATTATGAGTCATTTAGGAATACAGACTCTAGGAAAAAGATTCGTAAAACTTTGCACATTAAAATTTTCTCCCCAACCAACTTGAGATACGAGAATCTATCCAAACGTTTAAATCAAGTGACAACAAAAAAGGCACTAGCATTTAGTGGAGATAGTCTATTAACCTCCTTGTATTCAGGGTCGTCTCTTTGCTGAATAAAATCGTCAGGCGTTAACCACAAGTGACGTCCTAGAAGTGAAGGGGTTAAATGATATGACCTTAACCTGACACTCTACTGTACCTAGAAACATTAACTTAACTCACATTTAAGGCTAAAAAACACATCTTAACACAGTAACCTCTCAGACTCAAACACCCTACGTAAACACCAAGCTCACGGTATACCTGTAAAATAAGTAGAGTTTCCTGGACGATATTCAGTGTGACACATCGACAGTTTGGGCAGAACGTTAACAGCTGCCATAGAGTAAGACGCTCATAAAACACTGTATGATGTATTTATTGGTGATTAATGTTTTGAGTAATGTTGAAATGTAACGTATCCTTCGCCACCACACCACTGTAACACTACCTGTACCCTCTCAACAACACTACGCCACACCCTGTAACATCACCACACCATGTAATACCACCCACTACTACACCACCACACCATGTAACACCACCCACTACTACACCACCACACCATGTAACACCACCCACTGTAACATCACCACACCATGTAATACCACCCACTACTACACCACCACACCATGTAACACCACCCACTACTACACCACCACACCATGTAACACCACCCACTGTAACATCACCACACCTGATACACCACTAACACCACACCATGTACCCACCACTACACCACCACACCATGTACACCACCACTACACACCACACAGTAACACTACTACTACACCACCACACCATGTAATACCACCCACTACTACACCACCACACCATGTAACACCACCCACTACTACACCACCACACCATGTAACACCACCCACTGTAACATCACCACACCATGTAATACCACCCACTACTACACCACCACACCATGTAACACCACCCACTACTACACCACCACACCATGTAACACCACCCACTACTACACCACCACACCATGTAACACTACCTACTACTACACCACCACACCATGTAACACCACCCACTACTACACCACCACACCATGTAACACTACCTACTACTACACCACCACACCATGTAACACCACCCACTGTAACATCACCACACCATGTAATACCACCCACTACTACACCACCACACCATGTAACACCACCCACTACTACACCACCACACCATGTAATACCACCCACTACTACACCACCACACCATGTAACACCACCCACTACTACACCACCACACCATGTAACACCACCCACAACTACACCACCACACCATGTAATACCACCCACTACTACACCACCACACCATGTAACACCACCCACTACTACACCACCACACCATGTAACACCACCCACAACTACACCACCACACCATGTAACACTACCAGAAGTCAATTATCACTCCCGAGGTTAACAAGGTGTAGCAATCCCACGTTACCTACTGAAAAAACATCATCTTTACTGGAGGCGACACACACACACACACACACACACACACACACACACACACGAGGCACCAAAGAGGAAATTACAGCAGCAGGATCCTAAAAATACTGCCTGAAGTGGGACGACTCTCTTATAGTGCACACACAGGAGGCACTAAGTCATTTAACAGCCATGGTGGAAGGAGGAAGCGGAGGTGGAGGGGGAAGAAATGGAGGTGGAGGATGGGGTGGCGGAGGAGGAGGTGGAAAAGGAGGAGGAGGAGGAGGAGTAAGAGGAGGTGGAAGAGAAGCAGGTGAAAGAAGTGGAGGAGGAAGATTAGGTGGTGGTGAAAGATTAGGAGGTGGTTGTGGTGGAGGAGGTGGAAGAAGAGATGGAAGAAGTAGGGGGAGAAGATGAGGAGGAAGATGAGGTGGAAGAGGACCTTAATGGCGGCGGGGTGGGGTGAGGGGGGGTGACTAGAATATGTTGATTACAGTAACAACACTTAAAACAACACCTTGAATATATATGTTGGTAATGTTAATGGTGAAGGCACTATAGTGGGGCTTCTCTTCCATTATATTAAACTATTCTGATTGGACGTGTGTAGGAGGCGACTATACCACTGTTTGTATGCCCACACTTCCACCTGGTACAGTTAACATTGCCAATCCTCTCTCTTTCTCTCCCCATGAAGTGTGAACCAAGAGAGAGTTTCGAAGCATGATTCTGAAGCATTGATGACGGGGCCTGTGTGCTAGGTTATGGTTTACAACTTTAGGAGGTAAGAGGAAGAACTAACATTGTAACTGGCTGATCACACCCCCCCCCCCCCCCCAACAGGCTCACTTATAACGCTCCTTCACTCCCTCCAGTTGTAACCTGATTAATTCTGTGACACTAAATAAAGCATAACAGATGAATCATTTCTGTCATGAGTAATTACATTGATCAGATTAAAACAAATTTGTTTTGTTAGTGATAAAAGGTTTGTATTGTAATAAATATTGTATCCAACCAATACAGTATTTATTTTACCCCTCTACATCTAAATACTGTAGTTGAATATATTCAAGTATTAATTATAAAACCTGAAATACTTAATATATAAAATGCGTAAATTTAATCAAATGGGAAAGATTTTAGATAACCAATATATACGAGCCACAAGACTGATGTTAAAGCAAATGATAATAACACTAAAAACTATCATACAATATAATGAATGTTATGTTAATTTATCATATGTTTGTCTTACATACACACAAACTGTATAGATGGATGAGTTTGTTACTAAGTGAGAACACAGCGAATAAACTATACTGTCCTAACTCCCTGAAACATGGTAAGTGACACTGTTGGCACATCTTTACCCTTACTGCTATTTAAATATCCTCATCTGTCTGACTGAAAGTTATTCAGATCCATTTCCAAAATTATTACCTACCACCTTCTGTTTATTCTCATTTCTCTCTCTATTTCCCACTTCCTACCTCCTTCCCCTGCCTCTACTTCTCCCACCCCCGCCACCTCCTCCGTTCCTTTCGTTGCCTCATACCTCAAGGGCTTCTTTGTTGTGGTAAGTAACATTATACAAAACAGAAACCAAAATAAGTATTATTTCCGTTAAAGATTGAACAGAAACAGACAGGCCATTCAATCATTTCCTTGTACTAGCCACACGAGTAGTGCCACGGTGCCACATGACCAGGGGAGGCACTGTACACACACACACACACACACTACATCCCTGACCAACGGAGGGTCAAGACCTATCAGGTGCTGCTCCTGCTGTGTAACGGCCCCCCTTGGCCATGTCGGCCCATTCCTCAAGTCCCTCTCCCCGACCCATCCTCACCACCGGGATATCAACATAATCAAAAGTGACAATTTCGTTTCGGAAATAAGTGGGATCAGTGTTGAACAGTGATGAACAGTGTTTAATACAGTTAATTCAGCACTAGACAGTACCAGTGAGAGCCGTGACCCACCAGTGAGATAAGCACCCCTGGGAGCCATCCTCTGACCAGGCGGTGTTAATCAGTCCACCCTGGGAACAACAGTGGGTCGGCTTTATACATGACTACGAGATAACACAACACCACCTAGCATAGAGTGAGGTACTGTGACACCACACCACCTGGTGTCTCCATGACCACGTGAGGTTCCTCATGTCAATATCTATGACGAGTTACTGCACCACGTGGCCTACGTGACCTCACACAGTATGGCAAGAGACCAGCCCGGGCCATCAGCTGTAAACTATTATAACTCGGACGTTCAATTCATGTTCCTTCTTCTTTCAGTAATGAAAGCTTTTGTTAAACGACCCACCCACCCCATGTCTTTGTATGTAATAAGTCATTTTTGTCCAATGTATATTTTCGGCCTTCGGGCTGCTGAACTTTCTCAATAAACCGTTAATTAGTATTACCCACCCACCCACCCACCCCCCCCCCCCACACACGTCACAGTATCACGTCTCGACCAGGAAACAGTGACCCTAAACTTTCTCTCTCCGTGACGCCTCAACTTGTGTCGCCGCCGTGTCCAGCTAACGTTACAGCTCCTCCTCGGTGTCACCTTCCCCACCCACATCCTTGTTGGCTGCACCAGTCTACCAGGAACAGTCACCAGTCTACCAGGAACAGTCTACACTCTACCAGGAACAGTCTAAACTCTACAAGGAACAGTCTACACTCTAACAGGAACAGTCTACACTCAACCAGGAACAGTCTACACTCTACCAGGAACAGTCTACACTCTACCAGGAACAGTCTACACTCAACCAGGAACAGTCTAAACTCAACCAGGAACAGTCTAAACTCTACCAGGAACAGTCTACACTCTACCAGGAACAGTCTACACTCTACCAGGAACAGTCTACACTCAACCAGGAACAGTCTACACTCAACCAGGAACAGTCTACACTCTACCAGGAACAGTCTACACTCAACCAGGAACAGTCTACACTCTACCAGGAACAGTCTACACTCTACCAGGAACAGTCTACACTCTACCAGGAACAGTCTACACTCAACCAGGAACTGTCTACAGTACAATCTAGTTTTAAATCTTCTTCAACCTTAGTCCCTGTCTTACTATTTTAACACCTAACTTGACATTTTAACACTCGTAATATTTAACACTTGTAACATTTTAACTTGTAACATTATAACACCTGTAATATTTTAACACTCGTAATATTTTAATACTTGTAATATTGAACACTGGTAATATTTTTAACACTTGTTGTCTTCATATCAGTCAGCTGTTGTGTAGTGTATAAAAATCAACCTTTTTTATCACCTTGTGCTCTGAGCGTTAAGACCTTGGCTTCTGAAATGTTGATTCTTCTTCTTCTTCTTGTTTTTGTTCTTCTTTTTCTTTTTCTTCTTCTTCTTCTTCTTAACATTACTGTCACACACACACACACACACAAGGACATTAGATACACACACACACACACACACACACATTCTGTACACACACACTAAGACACCCAAGCAACGCACGCCATACAAGAATCCATCACCACACGCACACACTAAGACACACCAAGCAACGCACGCCAAACAAGAATCCATCACACACACACACACTTTATTCTCCCCAAACTAACGTATGCGTCACCAGCCTGGTCGTCTTCTCTCAACTCCACCCAACAACGTCAGCTAGAGAAGGTACAGAAAAGGGCCTGCAGAACCATGCTCGGCGCAGAATACTCCGGCTACACCAACGCTCTCTCCACCCTGGAAATGTCATCCCTCAGTGACCTCCACCACCAAGCACTGGAAAGGTTTGGCAGTGGACTACTGCACCACCCTCGCCATCGCCACCTCCTGCAGCCCCCCACCCAACACCCGCAGTCAGCCACTACAACAAAATTCAGCCCATAAGGGCCCGCACCGAGAGATATAAGAACAGCACCATCCCATCTATTGTTAAAATAATAAACAACTCCTGATTTATGTACTGTACAGCCCTGTAAATGTATTCAATGCATATTATATCATTATGTCTAAATCAAATGTAAGTCTGTATATTTTCAGCCACCGGCTGCAACTCTATTAATAAACCGTTTATTATTATTATTATTATTATTATTATCATCATTACACACGCACGCACGCGCGCCAAACTTCCCACGCCCAAAACTTATACCGACCAACACACACACATACACACACACACACATACACACACACACACACACACACACTGGCGCCACAGTAACCCAGCAATATACAAAAGTCTGATGTATGATTGATGATTGATAGCATACTGGGTAATGTGTACACACACACAGAGAGAGAGAGAGAGAGAGAGAGAGAGAGAGAGAGAGAGAGAGAGAGAGAGAGAGAGAGAGAGAGACCCCTCCCCCCTCCTCCAGGACAAAACCCCCTCAAGTAAAGTGCAAAGAAGGAGTAAAAATTGGACAAAAGCCCCTAACCTAACCAAGGGAGTTTTGTTCTGGGGGGGGAGGGGGGGGGTTGTCCGGACCCCGGCAGACACACAGCCAGCCAGACAGACACAGACACATGTTTCTGCGACACCTCGAAAAGATGAAACATAACAGGAAAAAAGTCGAGGAATATACAGTATACATGACCACGTGACACCACAATATACAGTATACAAACCAGACGACACCACAATAAATATACATAATCACACAACACCACAATATACAGTATACATAATAGCATACATATCAATCAATCATGTATAAGCCACCACCAAACCAACAGGAATACAGCCATTAGCACAGTGAGTAATACAAAGGTACAGTACACTTGGTTAAATTACAGGTGAGGTGTCCGTCAAGGTAGAGGCAGCCAGGTGAGGTGTCTTGAGATCACGGTATCGCCTCATGAACATACCCACACCATCACGCTACCCCACCTCCCCGCCCCGCCTCCTACCATGGGGGTGTTAGGTTAGGTTAAGTTTAGGTCAGACTAAGAACATAAGAATGGAGGAAACTGCCGTTAATGCTTGCTCGCTGTTTCCTGTCCTGTAACCACGCCCTAATCCATTTTAGAATGTCTCCTCCAATGCCATGAGCCTCCACTTTTCTTATTAGTCTTTCGTGGGGGACTCTGTCGAAGGCTTTACTAAAGTCGAGATATACCACATCATAATTGTGCCTCTCGTCCACATGAATGCCCACTTGTGAAGACATGTTGGGAATCATTGATCAACTTGTGCTTCTCCATGTGATTTCGAATAGAGTTTGAAATGATTGCTTCTGGTAATTTGCCTACAATTGATGTTAGACTGATTGGACGGTAGTTAGAGGATAGTGATCTATCTCCCTTCTTGAAAATCGGTATTACATTCGCTATCCTCCAGGATTCTGGTACTACACCTGTTTTTAAGGATATGTTAAACAACTTTGCTAAGGGCATACTAAGCTCTTCCTTACATTACTTTAATACTCTGGCAAATATCTCATCAGGACCAGGTGACTTATTAGGCTTTAGTTTGTCTATTTGCTTACTAACATCGTTACTAGTCACTACTATCTCGCTTAATTTATTTTCTTCACTATCTCTGTATAGTGTCGGTGCCTCGGGTATCATGTTTAAAATTTCGGTGGTGAAAACTGTTGAAAAATATTTATTCAGATTATTGCTCATTTCTCAGTCGTTATCAGTTAGCTCGCCGGTATCTGACTGTATTGGTCCAATCTTTTCTCGTGTTTTAGTTTGATACATTTGATAGAATCCCTTGGGGTTTGACTTCGCTTCCCTTGCTACCTTCAGTTCATTATTCCTCTTTGCTTTTCTTGTCTCGGTCTTAACCCAACCGGCCAATACCTTATAATAATAGTGGAGACAAACTTCACCACGATTTATTCTCCTACCTATAGTCTTCCTTTGTCCAATAATATTCTTTAAATAATCATTTATCCATTTGGGGTCATTGTTGTTTGATCTGAGTTTTCTGTATGGTATGTTCTGCCTTTGTATGAGGTCATGTAATTCACCCCCAAGCGTAATACCCTTTCTCTGAGCTGCCTCTTCAAAATATCAAAGTTTGCCCTTCTGAAATCTGGGACTTCAGTGGAATTTTCCTTGCGTCTGCTCTGAAATTCTAACTGGAATGTAATTTCTTTGTGATCGCTGTTAGCAAATGTTCTTAAGTTCTTATATTATTACCCCGGGTGGGTTCGGTTATATGTTGGCTTAGGAAACAGTCCTAGATTGCTTCAAGAAAATCCTTTGATTCTGAGCTACCCGTAAAGTCAATCCAATTTATTTGGCTAAAGTTAAAGTCGCCTACTATACAGATTTTGCTGTGTATTGAAGCCCTGCACATTTCATCCCAAACAAGTCGCTCATTAACTCTATCAAGACTAGGAGGTCAATATATTACACCTGTGATTAATTTTTCCCTACAGTCGATTAATTATATCAAAATTGTTTCTGTATTCCGTTCTGTTTTCATTACCTCATTTATTTCACACTTCACATTATCCCTGACATAGATTGCTCCTCCAATCTGCCTATCGGTATGGTAACTCATACACAGAGAAAAGAGAGAGAGGGAGAGAATAGAGAGAGACAGAACAAGAGAAAATAGACACAGAAAAAGAGAAATAAAGTGAGAGAGAAATAGAAAGACAGAAAATAGAGATAAGAAAGAGAAAGAAGGAAGACACAGAGACACAGCACAGTATAACACACACACACACACACACACACACACACACACACACAATGAATCCTATATTTTGACCTTTGAATTTTTTCCCCCTACGACATTTACTCTGGCCTTACTGAATGTTGATATAATGTATCACTAACCTTTAATACACCTAATCTAACCTAACCTAACCGAACTTAACCTAACCAAACCTAGCCTAACCTAACCAAATGAATCAGTTAGGGGTGTAGAGGTTAAGTAAATATGTAGTCTAGTTAAATTTTCTGTCAACAACTTAAAATCAAGATAAGATGAAAGTATAAAGGTCTGTCTGTCTGTCTGTCTGTCTGGTACAAATTCAACGAAGATTAAAACCAGTATACATCATAAGAATAAGGGTTCTATCTCACACACACACACACACACACACACACACACACACAGGATAAAATCACTTTGTAGATGTAAAAAAAAAATACGGATTTTTTTTCTCCCCCAGATGCTTTAGCGATACTGACGGTATATGATGAACAGACGCCCACACTATAACACTATGATGAACAGACGCCCACACTATAACACTATGATGAACAGACGCCCACACTATAACACTATGATGAACAGACGCCCACACTATAACCCTATGATGAACAGGGGCCCACACTATAACACTATGATGAACAGACGCCCACACTATAACACTATGATGAACAGACGCCCACACTATAACACTATGATGAACAGACGCCCACACTATAACACTATGATGAACAGACGCCCACACTATAACACTATGATGAACAGACGCCCACACTATAACACTATGATGAACAAACGCCCACACCATAACACTATGATGAACAGACGCCCACACTATAACACTATGATGAACAGACGCCCACACTATAACCCTATGATGAACAGACGCCCACACTATAACACTATGATGAACAGACGCCCACACCATAACACTACTGTACCATACGCCACTATAATACAGGGTGCCCACTATCACCATTATGACGTGTGTATAAAGTGTTGTGGGCCATCAGTCAGTGGCGGTACTAGGTGAACAGTGGCCATGTTAGGTGAACTGTGGCCATGTTAGGTGAACAATGGCCATGTTAGGTGAACTGTGGCCATGTCAGGAGAGCTAAGGTCCCATCAGGTGAACAGTGGCGACACCATTGAACTGTAGCCACATGAGGTGAAGAGTGGCCACATGAGGTGAACAGTGGCCACACCAGGTGAACAATAACCACATCAGGTGAACAATAACCCCACCAGGTGAACAAAAAACACACCAGGTGAACACAATCAAGGTGGTCTAACTCCGGTTCGTGTATCCCTCAGTAAGTCATGGAGATAACCAGTTCACAACACGGAAAAAGGTCCAGGTACAAAACTTCTTCCTCCTCCTCCTCCTCCTCCTCCTCCCCGGCCCCGCCCTCAACATGCCATCTAACTAAACTTCAACTACTGACCTGACCTGACCTGACCTGACCTGACCTTTTTAACCCAATCCAAACCCAATGTTGTTGGTTTGGTTACATTAGGTTAGGTTAGGTTAGGTTAGGTTTGGTTACATTCCAGTCTGTCATAATGGTGTTAAAACGTAAAAAACAAAAAACAAGCAAACAGCCCTGGAGCCATAAACAGTCACCACTACATAAACACAGTCACAACTACATAAACACAGTCATCACTACATAAACACAGTCATCACTACATAAACACAGTCACCACTACATAAACACAGTCATCACTACATAAACACAGTCACCACTACATAAACACAGTCACCACTACATAAACACAGTCATCACTACATAAACGCAGTCATCACTACATAAACACAGTCACCACTACATAAACACAGTCACCACTACATAAACACAGTCACCACTACATAAACACAGTCACCCCTACATAAACACAGTCATCACTACATAAACACAGTCACCACTACATAAACACAGTCACCACTACATAAACACAGTCACCACTACATAAACACAGTCATCACTACATAAACACAGTCACCACTACATAAACACAGTCACCACTACATAAACACAGTCACCACTACATAAACACAGTCATCACTACATAAACACAGTCACCACTACATAAACACAGTCATCACTACATAAACACAGTCACCACTACATAAACACAGTCACCACTACATAAACACAGCTAAGGTGAGAGAGAGAGAGAGAGAGAGAGAGACGAATTTGGTATTGGATTATATATACAGTTTCTCGACCCCGCTTATATGGATTCACCCGGCGATATGACCCCGATTATTGGAACCAGTTAAGAATATGGCCCCCGATTACTGGAACCTGGTAAGAATATGACCCCCGATTCTTGGAACCTGTTAAGAATATATACACATAACACTTACCTACTTTAACCAGTGTACCGTGGATGCACACACACACACACACACTGAAGGGTCAAGACGGTTATGTTGGCCCATACCAACTCCCTCCCCTGAACAATGCTATCAAAGAGATGACCGGTCGTAGCAATACAAAAAAAGAGGAAAAAGTCATACTCTTCTTATCATACCCCAAGGAGACCCATGGACCACAGGCGCCATAAAGTACTAAACTACAAGTATGACTGACCCAAATTAACAGCTCTCTCACTGAGGCCAATTCAAAATTTGACGATTCAGAAATAATTGCTATATAATGAATTTGGAATTTCGAAATATAGTAAAACTCAAACTCAGTTTATTACTGTAGTGATGATGGATGGTGTTCAGTACAGTGATGATGGATGGTGTTCAGTACAGTGATGGTGGATGGTGTTCAGTACAGTGATGATGGATGGTGTTCAGTACAGTGATGGTGGATGGTGTTATATGTAGTAATGATGGATGGTGTTCAGTACAGTGATGATGGATGGTGTTATATGTAGTGATGTTGGGTGGTGTTATATGTAGTGATGATGGATGGTGTTCAGTACAGTGATGATGGATGGTGTTATATGTAGTGATGATGGATGGTGTTATATGTAGTGATGATGGATGGTGTTATATGTAGTGATGATGGATGGTGTTATATGTAGTGATGATGGATGGTGTTCAGTACAGTGATGATGGATGGTGTTATATGTAGTGATGATGGATGGTGTTATATGTAGTGATGATGGATGGTGTTATATGTAGTGATGATGGATGGTGTTATATGTAGTGATGATGGATGGTGTTATATGTAGTGATGATGGATGGTGTTCAGTACAGTGATGATGGATGGTGTTATATGTAGTGATGATGGATGGTGTTCAGTACAGTGATGATGGATGGTGTTATATGTAGTGATGATGGATGGTGTTATATGTAGTGATGATGGATGGTGTTATATGTAGTGATGATGGATGGTGTTACATGTAGTGATGATGGATGGTGTTCAGTACAGTGATGATGGATGGTGTTATATGTAGTGATGATGGATGGTGTTCAGTACAGTGATGATGGATGGTGTTATATGTAGTGATGATGGATGGTGTTATATGTAGTGATGATGGATGGTGTTCAGTACAGTGATGATGGATGGTGTTACATGTAGTGATGATGGATGGTGTTATATGTAGTGATGATGGATGGTGTTATATGTAGTGATGATGGATGGTGTTATATGTAGTGATGATGGATGGTGTTCATTACAGTGATGATGGATGGTGTTCAGTACAGTGATGATGGATGGTGTTACATGTAGTGATGATGGATGGTGTTATATGTAGTGATGATGGATGGTGTTATATGTAGTGATGATGGATGGTGTTCAGTACAGTGATGATGGATGGTGTTACATGTAGTGATGATGGATGGTGTTACATGTAGTGATGATGGATGGTGTTATATGTAGTGATGATGGATGGTGTTATATGTAGTGATGATGGATGGTGTTCAGTACAGTGATGATGGATGGTGTTACATGTAGTGATGATGGATGGTGTTACATGTAGTGATGATGGATGGTGTTACATGTAGTGATGATGGATGGTGTTATATGTAGTGATGATGGATGGTGTTATATGTAGTGATGATGGATGGTGTTACATGTAGTGATGATGGATGGTGTTACATGTAGTGATGATGGATGGTGTTATATGTAGTGATGATGGATGGTGTTATATGTAGTGATGATGGATGGTGTTCAGTACAGTGATGATGGATGGTGTTACATGTAGTGATGATGGATGGTGTTATATGTAGTGATGATGGATGGTGTTCAGTACAGTGATGATGGATGGTGTTACATGTAGTGATGATGGATGGTGTTATATGTAGTGATGATGGATGGTGTTCAGTACAGTGATGATGGATGGTGTTACATGTAGTGATGATGGATGGTGTTATATGTAGTGATGATGGATGGTGTTCAGTACAGTGATGATGGATGGTGTTACATGTAGTGATGATGGATGGTGTTATATGTAGTGATGATGGATGGTGTTCAGTACAGTGATGATGGATGGTGTTACATGTAGTGATGATGGATGGTGTTCAGTACAGTGATGATGGATGGTGTTACATGTAGTGATGATGGATGGTGTTATATGTAGTGATGATGGATGGTGTTCAGTACAGTGATGATGGATGGTGTTACATGTAGTGATGATGGATGGTGTTATATGTAGTGATGATGGATGGTGTTCAGTACAGTGATGATGGATGGTGTTACATGTAGTGATGATGGATGGTGTTACATGTAGTGATGATGGATGGTGTTATATGTAGTGATGATGGATGGTGTTCAGTACAGTGATGATGGATGGTGTTACATGTAGTGATGATGGATGGTGTTATATGTAGTGATGATGGATGGTGTTATATGTAGTGATGATGGATGGTGTTACATGTAGTGATGATGGATGGTGTTCAGTACAGTGATGATGGATGGTGTTATATGTAGTGATGATGGATGGTGTTAAGTAGAGTGATGATGGATGGTGTTCAGTACAGTGATGATGAATGGTGTTATATGTAGTGATGATGGATGGTGTTCAGTACAGTGATGATGAATGGTGTTATATGTAGTGATGATGGATGGTGTTATATGTAGTGATGATGGATGGTGTTCAGTACAGTGATGATGGATGGTGTTACATGTAGTGATGATGGATGGTGTTCAGTACAGTGATGATGAATGGTGTTATATGTAGTGATGATGGATGGTGTTCAGTACAGTGATGATGGATGGTGTTATATGTAGTGATGATGGATGGTGTTATATGTAGTGATGATGGATGGTGTTATATGTAGTGATGATGGATGGTGTTATATGTAGTGATGATGGATGGTGTTCAGTAGAGTGATGATGGATGGTGTTCAGTACAGTGATGATGAATGGTGTTATATGTAGTGATGATGGATGGTGTTAAGCATAGTGATGATGGATGGTGTTATATGTAGTGATGATGGATGGTGTTATATGTAGTGATGATGGATGGTGTTATATGTAGTGATGATGGATGGTGTTAAGCATAGTGATGGTGGATGGTGTTATATGTAGTAATGATGGATGGTATTATATGTAGTGATGATGGATGGTGTTAAGTATAGTGATGGTGAATGGTGTTATATGTAGTAATGATGGATGGTGTTATATGTAGTGATGATGGATGGTGTTAAGTATAGTGATGGTGAATGGCGCTATATGTAGTAATGATGGATGGTGTTAAGTATAGTGATGGTGAGTGGTGTTATATGTAGTAATGATGGATGGTGATATATGTTGTGGTGCCATTCAGTTAAGTAATGTGGATGACCCTGCCGGCAGGGCTCCCACAAAGCAAAACCTTAAATTCCCCAAACTAACGCCCAACCTCATGTCACCCAATCCTATGCCACGCAACCTCATGTCACCCAATCCCATGCCGCCCAGCCTCATGTGACTCAATCCCATGCCACCCAACCTCATGTCGCCCAATCCCATGCCGCCCAACCTCATGTCACCCAATCCCATGCCGCCCAATCTCATGTCACCCGATCCCATGCCGCCCAACCTCATGTCATCCGATCCTGTGCCGCCCAACCTCATGTCACCAGATCTCATGCCACCCAACCTGGGAAACGAAAAACAATGACAATATGGTCAGAGTCCCAGATTTTCGATCGGCCGATTATGAGGGGTTAAGAAGGTACCTAGGTGAGGTCGCCTGGGAACACTCAGGTCAGTCCCATGTAGGAGCGGGTGAGGTCACGGGCGACACAACAATTGGTCATGACTATAATATATTCACTAGTATACTACATAAAGCACAAGAACAAAATATCCCATACAGAAAAATTAGGCCAAATAAAAATGAGCCAAGGTGGATGACCAGAAAACTTAAACATGACATAGGAATAAAGAAAGGAATTTATAAGACATTAAAGGGAGGGGAGGAGCAGCTCAGAAACAGGTATAATGAACTATCTAGGAATGTTAAGAAAAATGCAAGGAAAGCAAAGAGGGACTATGAAGTCAGGATAGCAAGAGAATCCAAGGCGAATCCCAAGCGATTTTTCCAGGTATATAGGACAAAGGTCAAGGACAAAGTGGGACCTTTAAAGTCATAGAAAGGGGAAGTGATAGATGATAGTGAGAAAATAAGCAAAGCATTAAACAGCCACTTCTTATCAGTTTTCACAGAAGAAATTCACAAGGAAATGCCAGAGGTGGAACTGATATTTAGGGGAAATAAAGAAGAGAAATTAAAGGATATCACTATCAGAAAGAGGATCTTCTTAAGAAGATAAATAAATTAAGGAAGACAAAATCCCCAGGGCCAGATGAAATTTGCCCTAGATTTTTGAAAGAGTGTAAGGAACAGATTAGCGGACTCCTCGTAAATTTATTTACAAAATCATTTGACACAGGAGTTGTGCCATTCTTGTGGAAACAGCCAAATGTAGTACCAATATTCAAAAAGGGAGACAGAGCATCAGCGTCAAATTACTGGCCGATCAGTTTGACGTCAGTTGTGGGGAAATTTCTTCAATCAATTATAGCAGATAGCATCCGATCGCATTTAGAGAAAAACAAATTAATCTACGACTCTCAACATGGGTTTACAAAGGGAAAATCTTGTTTCACAAATCTGCTGACGTTTTTCAGGAAAGTCTTCGAGGTAGCAGATAATGACGAAAATTGCGATGTTATTTACTTAGACTTTAGCAAAGCGTTTGACAGAGTACCGCATCAGAGACTTCTGAGAAAGGTTAAGGCTCATGGTATCGAGGGGAAAGTTTTAAATTGGATAAAATCCTGGCTCACCGATAGAACACAGACGGTCAGCGTAGATGGTGTTAAATCTGAGTGGGGCTGTGTAACCAGTGGGGTTCCCCAGGGGTCAGTACTGGGCCCACTCTTGTTCATAATCTACATAAACGATCTAGACACTGGGATCAGTAGTGACATTAGTAAGTTTGCGGATGACACCAAAATAGGGCGGCAGATTAATTCAGGGCAGGATGCAAATGCACTACAGGAGGATTTAAATAAACTGCAGAAGTGGTCAGAAAAATGGCAAATGAAATTCAATGCCAGCAAAGGCAGTGTACTAAATATTGGAAAAACAAATACTGTCAATGTATACAGCCTTAACAACATCAACCTAGAGAAGTCGACTTGTGAAAGTCGGACCTACGGCCTAGAAAATAGTGCGTTAATGTTCGAAATAAGGCAAACAGAGAATTAGGTTTTATATCTAGAAGTGAAAGTAATAAGAGTGCGGAGGACATATTGCAACTATATCTCGCGCTAGTCAGGCCGCACCTCGATTATGCTGTTCAGTTCTGGTGCCCTTATTATAGAATGGATATCAAATTCACTGGAGTCGGTGCAGCGAAGAATGACGAAAATGATTCCGGGACTTAGAAACCTTCCATATCAAGATAGATTAAAGAAACTAAACTTGCATTCCCCAGAAAGACGAAGAGTGTGGGGAGATATGATAGAAGTATTTAAGTGGGTGAAAGGAATCAATAAAGAAGATATAGATAAAGTTCTTATAATATCCGAGCAGGATAGGACTCGGAACAACGGATTCAACTTGGATAAGTTTAGGTTCAGGAGGGAGATAGGAAGAAACTGGTTCACAAATAGGGTGGTGGACGAGCGGAACAAGCTTAGCAACTTTGTAGTAAGTGCTGGAACGCTGGAAAGTTTTAAAAGGAGGCTGGATAGAGTCATGGATGATAGAGAGTGGTAGTAACTCTCGACAGGTGTTGCCATGCACAGGCCAACCGGCTTATTGCAGACTCCTTATTTTCTTATGTTCTTATGTTGCCCAATCCCATGCCGCCCAACCTCATGTCACCCAATCCCATGCCGCCCAACCTCATGTCGCCCAATCCCATGCCACCCAACCTCATGTCACCCAATCCCATGCCGCCCAACCTCATGTCGCCCAATCCCATGCCATCCAACCTCATGTTGCCCAATCCCATGCCGCCCAACCTCATGTCACCCAATCCCATGCCGCCCAACCTCATGTCACCCAATCCCATGCTGCCCAACCTCATGTCGCCCAATCCCATGCTGCCCAACCTCATGTCACCCAATCCCATGCTGCCCAACCTCATGTTGCCCAATCCCATGACACCCAACCTCATGTCACCCAATCCCATGCCGCCCAACCTCATGTCACCCAATCCCATGCTGCCCAACCTCATGTCACCCAATCCCATGCTGCCCAACCTCATGTTGCCCAATCCCATGCCGCCCAACATCATGTCACCCAATCCCATGCTGCCCAACCTCATGTCGCCCAATCCCATGCCGCCCAACCTCATGTCACCCAATCCCATGCCGCCCAACCTCTTGTCACTCAGCCTCACCCCACCTGTCCTCAAACCCCCAACCTCATGCGACCCAACCTCACACCACCCAACCTCACGCCACCCAGCCTCACGCCACCCAACCTCACGCCACCCAGCCTCACGCCACCCAACCTCACGCAACCCAGCCTCACGCCACCTAGCCTCACGCCACCCAACCTCACGCCGCCCAACCTCACGCGCCCAACCTCACGCCACCCAACCTCACGTCGCCCAACCTCACGCCGCCCAACCTCACGCCGCCCAACCTCTCGCCACCCAACCTCACGTCGCCCAACCTCTCGCCACCCAACCTCACGTCGCCCAACCTCACGCCGCCCAACCTCTCGCCACCCAACCTCACGTCGCCCAACCTCACGCCGCCCAACCTCGCGCCGCCCATCTATATCAAAGGCGATAAATCGTTATGAAGTGATTATCGGTCTATCAGTCTTACTTCCTTTATTGGTGGGGGGAGGGGGAGGGAGGGAATAGGGGGGAGGGGAGGGGAGATATTCGAGCGTGACGAACCATTAAGATCAGCGCCCCATTAAACACACTTAATGAGATTGACAAGGGAGGTGGTCACGCTAGCCAGACGAACCTCCTCCAGGTGGTATAAGGTGGACGGCGGGTGGGAGGGATTCTTCAGGTGGTACAAGCTTGTGGAGAGGGGTGGGGGGAGGGGGGACAGGAGGGAGGGGAATCTTCAGATGATCCAAAAAAATCGACGTAGCCATATTAAAGACCCCACACCCTCGCCCTCATCCTCGCCCACTCCTTTAGCAGGATGACGCCCCCAAGGAGAACTGTCAGGGTCACCTTAAAATTAAAGGTGCATCTCAAGCCCTTCGCCCCACACCCACCCAGCCCTCCGCCCCACACCCACCCAGCCCTCCGCCTTACATCCACCAGCCATCCGCCCCACACCCACCGAACCCTCCGCCCCACACCCACCCAGCCCTCCGCCTCACATCCACACAGCCCTCTGCCTCACACCCACCCAGCCCTCCGCCCCACACCCACCCAGCCCTCCGCCTCACATCCACCAGCCATCCGCCACACACCCACCCAGCCCTCCGCCCCACACCCACCCAGCCCTCCGCCCCACACCCACACAGCGCTCCGTCCCACACCCACCCAGCCCACCGCCTCACATCCACACAGCCCTCCGCCTCACACCCACCCAGCCCTCCGCCTCACATCCACCAGCCATCCGCCCCACACCCACCCAGCCCTCCGCCCCACACCCACCCAGCCCTCCGCCCCACACCCACCCAGCCCTCCGCCCCACACCCACACAGCCCTCCGCCCCACACCCACACAGCCCTCCGCCCCACACCCACCCAGCCCACCGCCTCACATAAAACAGTCGCGCGTCAGGTCAGGTCAGGTCAACAAGGCTGGCCAGACATATTCTCCGATCTAAAGTGTTATTGGTGGGGACATACTCGCTGTGTGGGAGCGGGAATTTGACAATGTGTCAGTGAATATCGGATGTCACCTTAAACATTGCCACCCAAGGTTTCTTCTCATCCCCGACGGCATAAATTGTAAATATTCCGTGTGTTCACCGGCGTTCTCCAAGTGAGTGGTGACCCATTGCTGGGTTAGTGGTGGAATAATGAGGGGGCTCGGCGCTGAGGTCAGTGTCGTTAGGCTTGCTTTGACAGGGGTGGTCCCGAGACTATCGCCTCTATGGGGCTGAGAGTGCTGCCCATGCGGTCGCCCCCACCCCCACCTCCACCATAGTAACGGACACTTAATGTAGGGTCTCGACGAACCAAGTGAGGATGGTCTGAGGTGTTGTGCCGTCAGAAAAACAGAGTTACTATTAAGAACAAGTGAAGTGTAATAAAAGTGCTTATAAACTGAGAATACACCTGTTACCTTACACCACACTCCCTCCGCTCCCAGGAGGCCCTCCTACCCTCGCACCTCCCAACCACCGTTGACTTCCTAGGAGTGCCAAGCAGTCCTCGGCCCTCTGACGTAGGCATATAAGTCGAGCCCTGTAACTCCACCATGTCTGAGTTGACTGGAGACACAGCTGCTCGCTTTAACTCTCCTGATGCACTGAGTGAGCCAGGCGACTGTGGTGTTGACCTTGACACCAACGGAGAAGATGGCTTTCATCTAGTTCAGTCCAGGAACAAGCGGAAGGCCGAAAAGGCAGAAAGACTCAGAGACAATCAACTACAACCACAACCCCCCAAGAGAGTAAGATTGTACTTCCCTGGAGGCACATCACCTGAAGACAAGTATCTCTGGCTGAACGATGCGGAAGACAAATATCCTGAGGCTGAGTTTCAGTTCAGAGTCAGTACACAAGATCATGTTCTGATTAGAAGCGACCCAGCAGTCATACAGGATCTCCTCACCAATAGCATAAGGGGAATAACCATGGAACAATCATCCCAACCATCGAGCAAGAAGACCATAATAATCATTGGGCTCGACCAGTACCAGACCCCTACACTACTAGAAGCCCATCCCTACATCAGAAGGACGAAGCGACTCAGGGGCAAGAATGCAGTCATTGCAGACTGGGTTGGCTCGGAAGACCCACCCAGGACCATTCGAGTCCGTGGTGCCTATCGGACTCTGAAGGTAACTCTCTATCAGCCCCCTAACCGGAGGTGTTACAACTGTCAGCACTGGGGCCATGTGGCCCGGTTATGCCCCTCGACTAAGCCGTGGTGTGGTCTCTGCTCAAGGCAACATGCAACACAGGTTTGCAGAGATACAGTTGCTCAAGGGGGTGTCATCCAACAGAAGTGTATTAACTGCAAAACAGTTGGAGTTCCTGTATGGCACCCTAACTGTTCTAGAGCTCCTACACCCCTTCAGCGCCCAAGCCCGCCACCCAGGCAGGTCTCAAGAAACACTAATGCTGCTAGGGTACTCCCTACGGCCAACCCCTGGCCTGCCCTCCCCACCAAAGCTCCAGGATCATCACCAGCAGTCATCGAAAGATCAGCATGGGGCAACACAGACGTACCGACACAACAGGTAGCTGCCAACACACTCCATGCATATCGTGAAGAGATCAATGATGTGAAAAATGAAATTAAAGAACTCAAAGCTCAGGTTACAGCTCAAGCTCAAGCTCAAACTGAAATGTTTAAGAGCCTCTGTGATACACTAAAGGAAAAAAACACCACCAACACAGTGCAGCAACTTCGGAAAAATTACAGTCAAACTGAAGACATTCAGATGTCAGTACCAGATGTGGAAACTCAAGACCCACCAGGAACTAGTGTCCACGCAGAGGAAAATAGTGATACTGGTAACAGTTCTACTGATGCCTCTGTGGACATGGTCAGTGAAGATGAACAAGCACAAACAGAAAATGGTGGTGATGTCGAGTGTAACCAAAGTGAGTTGTTGTCTGCCACTGAAATACAACAATTGTTGAGCCGTACATGCTCCAGAAATGTTTCCAAAAGGTTAACTGGCCTACTGCCTGCCGAAGGGACAGGCAGCGCAGAAAAGAACAGTATCATACAGTGCCTTTTGCTTCTTTCCAAATACATTTCATAATGGCCAGTGTTAATACCAGACAAAATTCCAAATACATTTCATAATGGCCAATGTTAATACCAGACAAAGATACAGAGCGGTGAAGGTGATGAGTTGGAACATCTCATCCCTTAGAAAACGATACCCTGACCTACACCACAAAGTTGTGACTGAGGACATCGATATTGTGTGTCTGCAGGAGTGTCTCACACCTAATGGTAAGCCCCCACCCAGTCTGCCCAATTATGTGTATTATGATCCTAGTTCTACTCACACATGTTTGATGTATGTTAAGAAGTCACTCCCGCATGTACCTCTTGTATCCAAAAAGACTACCAACCTTCAGTACCATGGGATCACTATCCACCTGGGCAACTCCACACTCAACGTGCTAAACGCCTATGCTCCCTCAGATCAGCTTCAATACACAGATCTCCCAGACTTTTTACACACTGAGCCCACTGTCCTAATGGGTGACCTGAATACTAGACACAAGAAATTAGGTGACTCCACCACTAACACCAATGGTAGGAGACTTATCTCACTTCTCAGCGCATATGAAGATGTTCAAATTATAGGTAATAATGAACCAACACACATCTATGGCGGGGGTCTAGACAAATGTATTGGCTTTAATCTATCATACACAACTCATAGCTCTGATGTTGTCACTGATCTTATGTCTGACCACAGCCCAATCCAAGCTAGTATACATGTAGCCAATGACACCCCCACTGGTGGTAAACTCAACAGACGTAGAATCACAGTCAAGCAAGAACATGAAAGCCAGTTCATAGACTTCATCCATGACTGGTACAAGGACTACAAGCCTGACAATTACCAAAGTTTCCATGACGATCTGATAGATAGGACTTATGTATACTTCACCAACAATGCCTCCACCAAAAAAAGGAGAAAACGTGGTCAGCATAATGGGAACAGGCAACAGCAGTGCTATAATGACCCTGAGCTGAAAAAACTCAGGGCTAGGGTCAGGAGGGTGGGTAAGGGTTACAGACAATTTAGAACACCTCAAATGTTACAATTGTATCAAGCTTCCCTTGCTGCTGTCAGGGAACGTGTAAACGAACTCAGACAAAATGCATGGGAGACATATGTCAACAGCCTGAACCAACACACATCCCTCAGCAAAGCCTGGAAAGACATAAACATAATCAGAGGTAAAAACAGAAGACACGTCTCCCATCCAAACCCTCTGCAAAAGTCGAATGAGCTAATAACAAAGTGGGCTCATGTGTCGAGCTATGACATGTTACCAGCTAGGACTCGGGGACTCCTTGATGCGAAGTCTGTAGAGAGAAGTAATCTTATTAGCTTTATGCTGGGCAAACAGCACGATGAGTGTGATGTTCCATATACTGAGTGGGAGCTTGACGCCGCCCTCGCCAGGGGTAGGTCTACTTCCCCTGGAGAGGACGGGGTCACCTACAACATCATTAGACTACTAAGGCGCGTGCCAGGCAATCCATTGTTGGTATTGTACAATATGAGTCATGCCGAGGGCCAACTACCCACATCATGGACCAGCAGTATTGTTGTACCAATACCGAAACCAGGACAGCCTGATGCCTTTCGTCCCATATCACTAACCAGCTGCCTGTGTAAAACCTTTGAGAGGATGGTTCTTGGCAGACTCTTATATAGAATCAGAGAACACATGTCTCCTAACATAAATGGCTTCACCCATGGTAAAGGTGTACATAATTGCATCACCACATTCCTAACTGTGCATGGTGATGAAAGGCACAGATACACCACATTTCTTGACCTAAAAGCTGCATTTGATATTGCCAATAGGCAACTGATATTGTACGAACTAGCCAAAATGGATATAGGAGGTAGGCTGTTACACTGGATAAGTGGTTACCTAACCAACAGAAGGGCTGCTGCACTGTTTCAGGGATACAAAAGTGAAGTTAAAGATATGCAACTTGGTACCCCTCAAGGTGGAGTACTTAGCCCCACTTTGTTCAATGTTCTTATGAATGCATTATTAAATTTAATACCAGACAACCCCAGCAATATCTCAATCAGCTATGCTGACGATATTCTTATACATACTAAAACTCATCGTGAAATGCAAACCACCCTGAACCATGTATACGCAGCCTGTGAACACCTCGGTCTTATTATCTCCACTGACAAAACTAAGGTGTTCAACAAACAAGCTGGGAACCGCAAACGCGGCCCCGCCAAGTTCAAGATAGGTAACAACACTATTGACTATGTTTCTTCTTTTAAATATCTTGGTGTTTCCGTCCCTTGTACCCTACCTGCCATACAACAGCTAACCCGCCAATGTACTGACAGACTGAGACCTCTTAGAAGTGTAGCGGGGTACAGCCCGCACTATGGTGCTAATATTAGAATTGTTAAAACAATGTACCTAGGCTATATAAGATCTCTGATAGATTACCACGCACCAGCCCTGGTCATTCGTGACGGGAAAGGCGTTGACAAGCTCGAGAAAATGCAAAATAAAGCCCTCAGAATTATCCTAGGATGTCCCATGAGCACTAAAGTACTTAATATGAGGAAAGAACTAGGTATACCCAGTGTTAAAGATAGAATAATTGAAGTCAACCTCATGATAGCCCTGAGGCTTCTGCGTGGTGATCCTGATAACATTGTTTCCTTAAAATTGCTAGAATGTATGAACCATGGGACTACTGAGTCTAAATGGATCCAAACTACAGCTACACATATGAAGATATTTGGACTAGACCACCTGTACAAAGTTGAGACACAACAGCGCTTCCTGCCACCCTGGCGGACAGTTCCCTTCGATATCACAATACCGACGTATCCGCCTAAAAAATTAATTATACAAAGCATTTATCTCCAACACACTGCCAAATTGAGAGCTCTTGAACACATACACACTCTACAGACTGATGATAATATCACACAGACCATCTACACTGATGGGTCTCTAAACACCGCCTGTGGGAGGGCTGGAAGTGCTATTGTTGTGACTCAACCTGACGGTAATATAATTGAGAAAGGAGTTAGAATTAACAACTGGGCATCCACTCTACAAACTGAATTAGTTGCCATACTCACAGCTATTAAATTCATTGAAACCACTGTTACTGACAGTCTCATCATCACTGACTCTCTATCCTCACTACTTGCCCTTGGTACCCTCGACTCAGGTTGTCACGCTCTTGTCTCTGAAGCCAGACACAAATATGCGTGCCTTGTTGACCGGGGTGTCAGGGTCAAACTGTTGTGGATCCCCTCTCACATAGGCCTCATAAAACATGACAGAGTTGATGCCCTCGCCAAACTCGCGTCTAACAAAGACACCGTTGAATACAATTTGGGTCTGTCAAAAAGAACCCTTAAAACTGTAATTAGGAAAGAACTTATTGATGAGTTTGACGCAAGTAGACAAGTGCAAACAGGCACTAGTCAATCCATAGTTTACCATGATGAGATGTATCAAGTGAAACATGTTTATGGAGCAAGTAACAAGATCACTAGATTACAAGATGTTGTAACAGCTAGATTAAGGTTAGGATATAAGTACCTTTGGCAGTATGTTCCTCAAGCAGATGTAAACAAAACTAAATGTAAAGTGTGTGGCCATACATATGGCCACACACTTGAACACTACGTCCTCGACTGTGTGAAGATAGAACCTTTTAGGGACAGGTCCAAGCACACTGTGTGTGAAATGGCACAACACTTCATCTCTAATGGCAAGATAGCCGACATATTAAGATTGTATCCACTTTTTTGCACTTAGTATCTATGTCAGTTCTCATGTACAGAACCAAATACGCAATGTGCTTGAATACCTCCCACGTAAATGTGAATAACAAAGTGTGAGGCCAGACATACTGCCTCACACGCCTGTTCTCACGCATTTGTGAATAAGTTACCCTTTATGTATAGAACTAAACAAATAATGTAAATGAAATACTGTGTAACTTTCAGTGCCATAATATCCTGACAACCGGGGTTAATTATTATGACCCTTTGTAAACCCTACTCTGTAATCCTTTTGCGCTACCGCTCACAGGATGAGTGTGGGGTGCACAATAAAGTAGCCGCTGCAAGCGGCAAAATCAAAATCAATCACATCCAAACAGCCCTCCGCCCCACATCCACCCAGCCCTCCGCCTCATGCCCACCCAGCCCTCCGCCCCACACCCACCCAGCCCTCCGCCCCACACCCACCCAGCCCTCCGCCTCACATCCACACAGCCCTCCGCCTCACACCCACCCAGCCCTCCGCCCCACACCCACACAGCCATCCGCCCCACACCCACCCAGCCCACCGCCTCACATCCACACAGCCCTCCGCCCCACACCCACCCAGCCCTCCGCCTCACATCCACACAGCCCTCCGCCCCACACCCACCCAGCCCTCCGCCTCACACCCACCCAGCCCTCCGCCCCACACCCACCCAGCCCTCCGCCCCACACCCACACAGCCCTCCGCCTCACACCCACCCAGCCCTCCGCCCCACACCCACACAGCCATCCGCCCCACACCCACCCAGCCCACCGCCTCACATCCACACAGCCCTCCGCCTCACACTCACCCAGCCCTCCGCCCCACATCCACCCAGCCCTCCGCCTCATACCCACCCAGCCCTCCGCCCCACACCCACCCAGCCCTCCGCCCCACACCCACCCAGCCCTCCGCCTCACATCCACACAGCCCTCCGCCTCACACCCACCCAGCCCTCCGCCCCACACCCACACAGCCATCCGCCCCACACACCCGCCCACCACACCCGCCTCACATCCCCACAGCCCTCCGCCCCACACCCACCCAGCCCTCCGCCTCACATCCACACAGCCCTCCGCCCACACCCACCCAGCCCTCGCCTCAGGTTGTCACGCTCTTGTCTCTGAAGCCAGACACAAATATGCGTGCCTTGTTGACCGGGGTGTCAGGGTCAAACTGTTGTGGATCCCCTCTCACATAGGCCTCATAAAACATGACAGAGTTGATGCCCTCGCCAAACTCGCGTCTAACAAAGACACCGTTGAATACAATTTGGGTCTGTCAAAAAGAACCCTTAAAACTGTAATTAGGAAAGAACTTATTGATGAGTTTGACGCAAGTAGACAAGTGCAAACAGGCACTAGTCAATCCATAGTTTACCATGATGAGATGTATCAAGTGAAACACGTTTATGGAGCAAGTAACAAGATCACTAGATTACAAGATGTTGTAACAGCTAGATTAAGGTTAGGATATAAGTACCTTTGGCAGTATGTTCCTCAAGCAGATGTAAACAAAACTAAATGTAAAGTGTGTGGCCATACATATGGCCACACACTTGAACACTACGTCCTCGACTGTGTGAAGATAGAACCTTTTAGGGACAGGTCCAAGCACACTGTGTGTGAAATGGCACAACACTTCATCTCTAATGGCAAGATAGCCGACATATTAAGATTGTATCCACTTTTTTGCACTTAGTATCTATGTCAGTTCTCATGTACAGAACCAAATACGCAATGTGCTTGAATACCTCCCACGTAAATGTGAATAACAAAGTGTGAGGCCAGACATACTGCCTCACACGCCTGTTCTCACGCATTTGTGAATAAGTTACCCTTTATGTATAGAACTAAACAAATAATGTAAATGAAATACTGTGTAACTTTCAGTGCCATAATATCCTGACAACGGGGGTTAATTATTATGACCCTTTGTAAACCCTACTCTGTAATCCTTTTGCGCTACCGCTCACAGGATGAGTGTGGGGTGCACAATAAAGTAGCCGCTGCAAGCGGCAAAATCAAAAATCAATCGCCTCACATCCACACAGCCCTCCGCCCCACACCCACCCAGCCCTCCGCCTCACACCCACCCAGCCCTCCGCCCCACACCCACCCAGCCCTCCGCCCCACACCCACACAGCCCTCCGCCCCACACCGACACAGCCCTCCGCCCCACACCCACCCAGCCCTCCGCCTCACATCCACCAGCCATCCGCCCCACACCCACCCAGCCCTCCGCCTCACACCCACCCAGCCCTCCGCCCCACACCCACCCAACCCACCGCCTCACATCCACACAGCCCTCCGCCTCACACCCACCCAGACCTCCGCCCCAAACCCACCCAGCCCTCCGCCTGACACCCACACAGCCCGCTCACATCCACAGCCCCCCTCACACCACCCAGCCTCCGCCACACCACACAGCCCTCGCTCACACCACCCAGCCCTCCGCCCACACCCACACAGCCCTCCGCCCCACACCCACCCAGCCCACCGCCTCACATCCACACAGCCCTCCACCTCACACCCACCCAGCCCTCCGCCCCACATCCACACAGCCCTCTGCCCCACACCCACACAGCCCTCCGCCTGACACCCACCCAGCCCTCCGCCCCACACCCACACAGCCCTCCGCCTCACACCCACCCAGCCCTCCGCCCCACACCCACACAGCCCTCCGCCCCACACCCACCCAGCCCTCCGCCCCACACCCACACAGCCCTCCGCCTCACAACCACCCAGCCCACCGCCTCATAAGTCACTAGTCAACAACAGCAGGCGGGAATTAAAATGGGTAAATAATTACGATAAAAATGGAAAATCCAAACCAGTCTCCCGAAATTCACAGTGATACCCTTATGCGGAAGGAAAACCCATCCATTAGTAACCAATAATGCCCAGATAGAATACAAAGGCAGAGGCACCCTCCTGGGCCTGTATATATCCACGACGGGTTACTCCCATCATGTCCACACCAGGAAGGAAAAGGCAAGAAGAGAGCTGATAAAACTATACGGCTTTAAAGCGCTTCCTGAGAAAATAAAACTCCGCCTGGTGACATCATTTATCACACCGATATTAACTTACCCAGCAGTACCTCTTCATACTATGAGCACCACTCAAATATTAAAATTACAGGTGGTCCAAAATGAAGCCCTAAGATTCGTCACAGGTCAAAGATACCCCTTCACCAGAACCAGAGCAGAGCTACATAGAGACCTGAGAATAAAACCCATCAACCAGCAGCTGCACACCCTGGCCAGCAGAATCTGGCAAAAGATAGAACGATCAGAGCAAGAACTCCTTCAAAGACTCCCGCCAGACAACGACAACAACCATACATGGTTCCCAAAAAGTTACCAAATCTCAAAAGGTCCATTATCACCCCTGATCTATACGGCCAGGCAATAGACAACCTCCCTAGACCAGCATCCGCCAGTAGGGTCGGCGGAATATGAATTAAGGCCCTTAAACACCCACATATGGGACAGGGTAGGATGTCTAGTGCCTGTACCTTCAGACAATAACTAACCCATGACACAACCCGCCCGCCCTCTCTTACCTCCTCCTAAATTTCTTCAATTTCTGAACTATAACTTCCTTCCCCCACCTCTAATCTTCTTTCACCCCTCCTTTCTCTACACAAAAAAAAGAAAAAAAAGAGGAGAGGTGAAACAACCAGTGTGTGTGTAATAATAATAATAATAATAATAATAATAATAATAATAATAATAATAATAATAATAATTAACAGTTTATTGAAAGAGCTTGGCAGCCATAAGGCTGAAAGTATACAGTTACATATTTGGGGAATGGGTTTCGAATTACAAATAATATACAAGTAACATAAGTGATACAAATAAGATATATAATAACTAGATGGGGAAAAGCTCAAACTATAGTGCATTTCAACATAGTGACAGTGCAATGGTTGGGACTGGGCTGTTCTTATAGGGATCAGTTCGTGCACGTATGGGCTGGATGTGGTTGTGGTGTCGAACAGCAATTCTCGGGCTAGGGATCTCAGGTGGTAGTAGGAGCCGGTGTCGAGGATGGTGTAGAAGCTTCTTACCAAATTTGCAGATGAGGTCGTGGTGATGGTCAGTGAGAGTCGAAAGGGTCAGTGTGTTGAGCGCTTCTTGATATGTGGAGTAGGAAGGGGAGAGAATAATCTTGCATGCCCTCTTTTGCACTTTTTCTAGGTGTTTACGTTGTGTGGCACTTAGGGAGGAAGACCAGGTAGGGGAGGCATAGGTGAGCTTGGGAAGTATGAATGTTGTGTAAACACTGAGGAGCTCGGGTGCAGGAACTCCGAGGGACTTGAGTCGGCGGAGGAGGTGGAGACGGAAACTGGAGGATTTTACAACTTCACTGACGTGTGGTTTCCAATTTAGTTTGTTGTCTATGGTGACGCCGAGGAGCTTCGTGGAATCTACAACCTGGAGTGTGTTCGGACCTAAAGTAATGGAAGGAGGTGGGACAATGTCGGAGGAGAGGTTGATGTGCATAACCATGGTCTTGGTATGGTTGATGGTGACATGGTTGTTGGTGGCCCAGTTTTGGAGACTGTTCAATAAATCCTGAGGGGCGGTATAGTTGGGAGCAGAATTGTTGACGCTGATCCCGATTGTGGAGTCGTCGACATATTTCCACGAGCAGGGGTTTCTCTTAGGGCATCATTGATGAGCATAAGGAAGCAGAGTGGTCCCATCTTGGTGCCTTGGGGGACGCCACAGGTGAGTGACTGAAAGGTGGAGACAGCCCCTCAGAAGCGTACAGCTTGGCGTCGGTCACTGAGGAAGTCTGTAAGCCATGGTATAAGACTTCTCCGAAGCCCGAGGTCAATAGCTTTGT